>LTAE01000324.1:0-63476 GCA_001647135.1 Pontederia paniculata | reverse complement strand
GTTCTGACGGGTGTCGGACACCCGTCAGAACACTTTACCCCGTGACAAGTCACGGGGCAAAGTTCACGGGGGCCCGCCCCGTGAACTTCATCCCGTGACTTTGTCACGGGATGGTAGTTTCTGACGGGTGCGAGCACCCGTCAGAAATATTCTGACGGGTCGGGGCACCCGTCAGAAGTTTCTGACGGGAACTTTACCCGTCAGAAATTTTCTGACGGGCAAAATAACCCGTCAGAAAATTTCTGACGGGTATTTATCCCCCCTCAGAAATTCTGGCGGATGTTTTTACCCCTCAAAATTTCTGAGGGGTGATTATTCCCTCAGAAATATCACTAAGTGTTTCTGAGGGAATTAATTCCCTCAGAAATTTCGGTCAGAAAATCGCAGTTTTCTTGTAGTGTTGAAACATATTTCGGCCATATTGCTCTTCTAGAAGACTTTTAGTTACTTGACAAAATCCTATAAACCTGGCACTCATGATGGAAATTGTTTCAGATCTGAAACATGCGACTTCGATTATTATTAGAAAAAAAAAAAACATGTTATAGAAGCGTAACGCAACAATAATAACAACGTGAACTAGTAAGCAATGTTACTTGCACGTACAGCTTGCCAACTAAATTTGAAATTGAACGTTTCAGAAGAAAAAATAAGGAAAAATAATAGACAGAGAGTTTGTCTCAAACAATCATGATCTTGAACAAAATTTTAAGGGTGCCATAAGATCTGAACGAAGATCCCACTTATAATTAAAAAAAATAATTTTTTCACAAGTCAAAATATCAAAAATAAAAAATAATCAATTATTAAAAGATTATTATTTTTATTTAAATCATGTAAAATCCTTAACTTAATATATTTTACCAAGATAATTTGACAACTTAATAAATTTCACATAATTGATTGGGTTTGATTGTGCCGCGGGCTCGGACCATAAAGACTTGTAGCCTTCCTTGTGCCAGCTCACTAATTTTTGTTTCCGCCGACGACGACAGAATTTGACGAAAATGATTTAAAATCTTGAGATAATTGGGAATGTAGAGGAGTTTGCAAATTTTTATATTATCTCATATGATTAACTAATATTATTAAATTCATGGTGATAGCATTTTTCATCTGACTAATTTAATAAAAATTATGATCGTTAAATGAATAAAATAATTAAAAGAGTTCTATCGAAAAGTTCAATAATTTTATTATTTAATTAATAAAATAAAATAAACTCAATTATAAAAAAAACAAATATTGAACTCATCAAACGGATATTCACCGGGGTGTAAGATAAGATGCTCTATATATTTTTTTTATCTTTAAATTTAATATTATTATTATTTTTATCATTTTCATTATTAACCCCGTATTAAAACTAAAACCTATGATAACTTTAGATTTTATTTCAATTATCATTCTAATATCATTCTAATTTTATTTTTCAATTATTTGAAAAATAAACTTGTTTATATATCGACAAGAACACCAACGAAAACGGCCCCACGCCATTCGCAGCTTTAGCGGCCAAGACACGTTCCATATCAGCCGTTAAAAGTTAAACCCCAATCGTCAAACCTCAGCCCATCTGACGGCCAATATTAAACCCTCATCTCCGGCTCTTTTTTTTTTTTGGTTTTGTTTTGTTTCATGCTTCGGATCAAAAGAAACGCCTCATTTTTATCTTTTTTGCCGATCGCTTCCCCAAATCCGAGCCCTGTTTTGCTCGTCCAATCGCTGCGCTCGAATTGGGGCTTCGGATTTCGACCGATCGGATTGGGCACCGTGACAGTGAGGCCGGCGGGAGGCGGCGATGGCGGTGCTGGAGGAGTTGATTCGGTCGATCGAGTTGTGGCTGCGGCTGGCGAAGAAGCAACAGCCGCTCTTCGACCCCAACCTCGACCCGGTTCTCCTGGTTCCGGGGATCGCCGGGTCGGTGCTGCACGCGGTGGACGACGACGGGAGGAAGGAGCGGGTTTGGGTCCGGATTCTTGGCGCCGATCACGAGTTCAGGACGAAGCTCTGGTCTCGGTTTGATCCCTCCACTGGTAAAGGATTCTGACTTTGCTGTTTAGATCCCTGTGTGAGGTACTCGATGCAGTTTCCGGTATTGCGATGGGTTGAGTCCTTCTTTATACCTTTAGTTTTGTGTTTTGATGAGTGGAAGCGGTGCAATTGTGATCGACTGCATGAGTAATGCTGTTTAACTTGATAAGTTCGTATGGTTGGTCGTGGAGAATGTTATGGTGTCATTGTTGGTGTTTGCAGTGTTCCGGAAGCTGCAAAAGATATGAAATTTTTTTATCCGAAAGATATGACATTTTTGGTTGAGGACGTCTAGTTATGTCTGTACTTGCTTGCAACTTAACGTTATTATGTTTTTGCCTAAAGGCGTATAGCTACTTTACGTAGCTGTAGAGCTAGACTGGACCAGTGTACCTTCCATACTAGATTTAACGAGATATGCATGCCACCACATTGGATCATGTGCAATGTGTTGAATTTTGCACAAATAAAGCTGAGGCATAACCCGAATGAATATGTATGATTTTTTCTTTGAAAGGGTAAGCGCTTTATATTTGGATTGATATTTTCTTTTTTTATTCTGGAGCAGGTAAAACAATCTCCCTAGATGAGAAAACAAGAATTGTGGTACCTGAAGATAGATATGGACTCTATGCGATTGACTGTTTGGACCCTGACATGGTAAGCAAATATTTCTCTTGTCGTCTGCCATGTAATAATATCGATTAAATGGTTCAATTTTTCTTCATTTCTGTAGTTCCATAATTGATTTTTCATATCATAGCCTTTTCTTCTTTTTTCTTGGTTTTATGGAATTAGTTGTGTTTGCTCATGAATTCCAGATTGTTGGACGTGAAGGTGTTTGCTATTACCATGATTTGATAGAACAAATGATAAAGTGGGGTTACCAAGAGGGCAAAACACTTTTTGGATTTGGATATGATTTTCGCCAAAGTAACAGGTTTGCCTCTCTTAATTTGTATGCAACCTTCCCCTCAAAAAGTAAAAAATGTGTAGCATGTTAACTCTTTTTTTGCTAATCTTAATTCGTCAATCACATATGCTCATTTCCATAGGTGTAGTTTAATTTCATGTGTACATGCTCATATTTTATTGTTTTATGCTGGAAGAAATAGAACCAAAATTCCTCAGAAAACAAAATGCAATAGCCTTCCACATTCATGAAGAACTGCATTTTGCTTATTTCTTTGCAGTGTCCATTTGTGATAAAACTCCGCCTATGTTTATAGCCGGTCCCAAGCCCGGATAAAGGAGGAGGGTTGTGTTAGGCCTCGACAGCCAACGTAAAACCTCGTCGAATCTCATGAACATGGATCAACGAATCGCAATGGCGTCGTATGATCCATGTAGCCGACCCCACCTAGTGGGATTAAGGCTTTGTTGTTGTTGTTGTCCATTTGTGATAAATTTTGACTTAAAGATGAAGTCTGATATTGTTTGCATGTGTACTTCAGGCTTCATGAGACATTGGAAAAGTTATCGGAAAATCTTGAGTCAATATACAATGCATCTGGTGGTCGAAAGCTGAACATTATAACTCATTCCATGGGAGGGCTGCTTGTGAAGTGCTTCATGAGTCTTCATACTGATGTAAAACAACTTTTTTCTTGGAGGACTATTTCTTTACTCCTTTGATACCTATTTATCAGCACTTTCTTATTATGTTATTCCTCAGATTTTTGAGAAGTTTGTCAAGAGCTGGATTGCAATTGCTGCACCATTTCAAGGTATAGTCACATTTATACTACATCGTTTAAAGGAGTTCGGTTGCAAAATAGCTAAGGGGACCTTAGAATCTAGGCCCTTTTACCTTATCTCTAGGTGCATCATTTCATTTGGTGAGAGAGGGTCATAGAATTCTTTCTTTCCTGGTGAAAATATTAGGAAACAGTTTTAGTTAATAATAGTATCATATCATGTTGAAAGGGACTTGAAAATATAGATTTATTATTTGCAACAATTGCCGCTGCGAAAACTTTATGAGAAAAATCTTTCTTAAATTCAGAGTAGAAAGCAAAGTCCAACAAGGAAGATAAAAAGATTATGTACTTGAAACATTGTGGCAATAGACTAAAAAAAACATGTGGCAATAGAAGGGCCTCATCTTCATTCTAGCATTAATTTAATATCATGATGACAATGATGCAAAACGACCATTTATTTTAGTGCTAAGCAAGGAAAAAAAGTGCTTTATCACAATTTAATCATTCCTAGTGAACTGTTAAATCCTAGAAGTGAGGGGAATTTTTTTTGTCCTCTATTTTCCTACAACTCTGTAGATAGTGCTACTTCAATTTGCAGGCTTATTCCTCTAAAGTTATAGATTTGTTTCTTTCTACTCCACTGCGCTAACTGTCAACGTGATAGTGGATTCTGCATGTCTCGTGACCCTTAAGTGTGCTCTAATATTAAGATGTCATTTTGATATCATAAACAGGTGCACCTGGGTATATTACGACTAGCCTTTTGAATGGAATGTCATTTGTGGAAGGGTGGGAAGGAAACTTTTTCATTACCAAATGGAGCATGCAGCAGCTGGTATTTTCTTAGTTATTTGCTCTTAACTTTGTAAATGGTGCTTCAAGGAATTTAGGCTGATTGGAATTTGTTGCTTATCTGGTTTCATGCTTCATTATGGTGATCCTATAGGATGTTGAAGCTTTCTACATTAAGTTCAATCCATATATCTGCTAACCTTTTATACCGCCTACATTAAGCTGAAATAGGTTCTGTTTAACTTTGTTGCAATCACTTTCAAAAAACAACTTTTCGATAGCATCTTTATTACATTTTTATGATGCACCCTCCTGGATAATGTTATATAATCCAACCCTTTTATGCTGGATTTTCAGGGTACAAGAATTTGTTGCAGTGGTGCCTGTTGAAGTGCATTTTTACTTTTTTTGTTATCATCAATCGATAACCATTTACCCTTTGATGCCCTAAAAGACCATTTGTCCCTCAATGCCTTGAAAAAACCACATACCTCTAAGAAAGAATCAATAGATAGCCATTTATCTAGAGAGTTGCCAATGCTCAAATTTATAACCTGTTGTTCAGAAGTAAACCTTTCTTTGACGAAGTAGACCAGTATTATGGGTTTATAAAATTATTTTTATTTACATTATGTTTGTGTCATTTAGCATTGTTCTTATAACTTCCTTTGACTTAAAATTTAGCAGCATTCTTTTCTGTCGAGAACATCTTAGTTGAATCGAAGTGATAAGAGAGATTAATCCATCATGATAATTTCATCTTTAAAAAAGTATCCTTTTGTACTTCCTTTTGTCTTAATGAGGAAAGATTCTTTCTTTCCCTCATGCTTAAAGAGGAAAGTATATATTTCCTTCAACATTTAGTATCAATCTCTTTTTTTTTTTGCTTTAGTTATATGAAGTTTCGTTTGCCCTTCAAAAAAATAAACTTTTCTTTTTCCTTGGAATATGTAGAAACATTTGATATTAAATTTAGTTTTTGTCACCTGCTCACCAATTTACTGTCTTATTCAGAGACTTTGTAGTAGGTTGTTTTAAGATATTGCTCTATTGGCATTGTATTTCTAGCACTTTACTTCGTAGACCATTATGGACATGAGAAAACCACTCATCGTGTGTAATGCATGACACTTGTTCAGTAGGCAACTTGTTGCTCCCTGATTAAAGAAACATATACTCAGTTCTTGATTTTGACTTGTTTGAGCATAAGTTTAACAAATCCTAGTCATATTTTTTCTTTTAACAATTTAAAATGTTCTGTTTCAGCTTATTGAATGCCCATCAATATATGAATTGATGGCATCTCCAAACTTTTCATGGGAAGCTCTTCCTCTTCTGCAATTATGGAAGGAGAAGAATGATACTTGTGGTAAATCTACTTTGCTGGAGTCATATGAACCTCCTGAAGCTATATCCTTGATGAATGAAGCTCTATCAAACAATTCGGTAAGATATGGTCTGAAATGTGGGTGACAGGTTTCCTCTTAGTTTTGCCCCTGTATGAAGTTCTATCAAAGATTTTAGTGTGTGAAGAGAAATAGTTTACACCCTCAGTTTGATTATGTTCTTCAATTTTCTTTTCCGTTTGTACTTAATGAATTAACATTCTATTCTTGGGCTTCATTCATGAAAAGTCAATCAACATCTATTTCTACACAGACTTGTAGTTTAATTTATAAGTTCTCTTGGTGCATTTTCAGGTTTCTTGTGGTGGCGTGAAGGTTCCTTTACCATTCAACAATAATATTCTGAAATGGGCCAATGAAACTCGTCATATCTTATCGCAAGCTAAGGTTCCTGAAACAGTTAAATTTTACAACATCTATGGTACAAATAATGCCACCCCACATAGTGTCTGGTATGTACCTTGTCCTCTCTTGCCTTCGATTTCTTCTTGCAGTTTTCAGTTTGCTAGACTTTCTATAAAGTTTTATGTTTATACATAAATGCTTATTTATATTTTTATTAAATGATTGTTACAGTATATCTTGCATAATTGATATGCATGCCATTAAACATTCCTGTTTCAAGTTATCAATATTTAAAAAGATTTAAAATTTGCTCCATTACACATCTGATGAAACCATGAGTGCTGCCATATGTTGGAACTTTAAGAATGTGCAAAATTAACATAATGTTCTGGGAATCTGCAAGCTCTGCATCGAATAAGGGTTCTCAGTTCCCACTGGAACACAAGCTAAGTCAAATATCATGACTACCAGGACCATGTGACTATGAAGTAATCTTCCAAATTCGTACTAAATATTTGCTATATGTTCTTAACTATATGAAGTAATCTTCCAAATTCGTACTAAATATTTGCTATATGTTCTTAACTATGTAAAAAGATTATCATTAACAGGGCAGGTCTTGACAAGTGTCCAGAAGGCTCCAACTTTCACCTAATCATACACTTCGTTTCAAGTTTTGTTCATACTTTTTTGTGTCAGTGTCCATGTTTTTTCTTTGACTGATCTTCTTAGTTCTTTTGGGCATCAAAATTTGATGTATTACTCAAATAATGTAATATATGCATATTCAATAGGAACTCAGCTAAATTACGTGTTCGTCCAGTCAAACTGTATGAGTATTTCAATTCCCAACATAACACTTCTAGACTTTTATGCTAAATCCTCTGTATCCGAGGAAAATTTCGGTAATATTATGGTGTTTATAAAAAAGTAATGTGTGAAATTTTGATATTTTTTTGTTACTAATGCACTGTTTACTTGCAGTTATGGGAGCCAAGAAGCACCAATTTTACATCTTGAAGATCTTCTATTAACACAGGTGCTTTATTTTTGTTGTCTAATTTTGGGTTTTAAGTCAGTTTTTTTGCTGATTTTTCCCTTTTTCTGTTTTGCTTTCTTTTCTGAAGAACTGTAAGAAAATCAAAGATATAAGCAAATATATTCTGCTTGGATCGATGAGTGTATTAATGTTTTTATTTCACATCTCCTTCCTGAAGTTCTACAAACAGAAAATCGTGTTTCTTTTCCGGACTATTTCATTACTCCCGTTCACAAAATTTATCACTAGTTATGCTTCATGGTATTTAAAGGTGAATTTGAAATTTGATTGATTGCAGCCAAAATACATTTGTGTTGATGGTGATGGAACAGTTCCAACTGAATCGGCTAAGGTATGTCATTTTGTGCTTTGTATGACTGTTATTCATGTTAGGAGGAGGTCAATAACATATAGTTCAATATGAACAAAGCAAGCATACAGGTTGTATGAGAAAAGTCACTTAACCAAAAGATTCTTTATAATACTTTCTCAGGAGAATTTTATTTAGAATGGTATGGTAGAGCAAGATGAATTTCAAATGGGACTGTATAACCCTGCTACATTCTTCTTGTTGCACAGTATATCTGCACAAGGTTTTCAAACTCGAGAGTCCACCTAGACTCGTTTTACGTTCGGTAAACTCGAAACATAAACTCGAGACTTAAATTCGTAAAGTTTATGTACAAACTGTAAATCTATAAAAATATATTATACAATAAAGACTAAATCATAAATATTGTTCATGTATCATTTTTATATTATAAAATCTCATACTTCATATTTTTACTCACATATATATAAAATAAATAGTGATTCATCATTTTCAAGCCCCCTAACTTTTATAACTCTGGTACCCATGCCCCCAAATGCTCGAGTCGCCGATTGTCGCTAATCATCAAAACCTAGCGTGGAAATAGGTAAAAAAACTATGGGAGGCTTGGAAGGTTTTGGTCAAATCTTAAAATATATATATATATATTTTTTCTACATATTTACTTTCAATTGTACCTTTAAATTGTAATTAAATAATTCAATTATGCAATCTGTGAGTCTACTTGCGAATCTATCCGAGTTCATCCGAGTCTACCGAGTTTACCGAGTTCACTAACGAGTCTACCGAGTTTACTACACAATCCGAGTTTATACTGAGTTCACTCGATTTTGTGGTCTAGAGTCTTGAAATCGTGTGATTCTACGACTATAACTCGCGAGTTTAAGAACCATGTATCTGCAATTAATCACTCGAAGCATTCAGTAACAACTATTCTCTGAATTTTGTTTGTTACAAATTATAATTATGATGCATCTACAGCTCCATTGTGGCAAATATGCATCACTTCATGCTCAAACATTAATGCTGGGAAGCTCAGATAGCTGAATGTAAAGAGTTCTATAACTCTGACCAAATATTAAGCTTGGTCAGAATTTAGGTTTTGATTCCCTTAAAACTGTTAACATAGAGCCCACTGTATGTGGATTCCAATTTGTTCCAACTTTTAGAGCAGTTAGTGAGAACATGTGAGGAACTGGCTTATCTTCTTTCTTGCTTGTTCATGTAGTGGACACATCATATAACATTTTTTCAATGCAATTATTCGGGCAACAGTTATGTTACTGAATTTCATTCCAACTTCTGATCCACTGCAGGCTGATGGGCTCGATGCAGTTGCTAGAGTGGGAGTTCCAGCTGATCACCGAGGAATAGTATGTGACAGTCATGTCTTTAGGATACTGCAGCACTGGCTAAATGCTGGAGAACCAGATCCTTTCTACAACCCTCTGAACGATTATGTGATCCTGCCTACGGCATTCGAGATCGAAAGGCGCCGTGAGAAAAGCATGGAGGTTGCAACACTGGTGGAGGAATGGGATATCATATCCTCGATGGATGATAATACCCAGAAAAAGACTGCTGAGCTTCCTGTCATGGTGGGTTCCCTATCCGTTTCGACTGGGGAGAATGAACAGCCGGCAGAGGAGGCCCAGGCCACCATTGTTGTGCACCCTCAAAGCGACGAAGGAATACAACATGTGGAAGTAAGAGCTGTGGGTGTGACCATGGGCGCATAGGCATATGAAATGGTTCATTTTTAATCTTTGTATAAATCCACGGAATGAACCCTTAACCGGTGGCGCTGTTCAGTAACCATCGACGTATGTAGCAAGCAGTTCGTGCTCAAATTTACTTGAGCAATATATGATGTATATAACTATGATATGTAAATACTCCCGTCAAAATGGAAGCTTATGCAATGTAAATGATAATAATCGCTTGTACGAAAAAAAACGAATATAAACAATTCGATGTAAGTGAGTTGTATAAATTTATGAATCGTAAATTGTAATTTATAATTATAAGAAAAAAAATAAGTGTATCATTCGTTTTTTCATATAGGGCTTGTTTGGTGAGGGTGTAAAAGAAGGAAAAAAAGAGCTAATATTTTAGGGGTGTTTCTCTTTGTAGACTACATAATTTGGATTGCTCCACATTATCTACGAAGTGATAATATACTTGTGAAGTTACAATGTAATGATTTTATTTATATTTTATTTTCATATTCGCTCTCTTAAATCTTTCATAAATAAAATAGAAAATAATAATAATAAATTAATGATAATAATAAATATTATTTAAATAATGTTTGTAAATATTATATTACTATTATCGTATTATGAATAAAAATGACATTTTTTAATTATTATTATTAATATAAAAATTATTTTATTTTGAAAGGTATTAATTATTTAATACATTAATTTGTGAATTTATTATTTAAATTATTAAATTTCAATTCAATAATATAGAAATTTTAAATTAATAATATTTATAAAACATATTTTTGATAAAATATATATTATTTAGTAATCATTTATATAAGTAAATATGATAATCTGAATTGTCACTTAGATTACTTATATATAGTAAGTAGAGTAACGCACATTATTGATAATTTTATAGGTGATCATCTCTCGATTAGGTAATGTCGATTACTAGATAATATTAAAAAGTAATATAGTAGACTTCTCTTTAGTCTCGTTGAATTATATTTTTAATGAAAAAAATGAAAGAAATGTTTTCTCAACTTACTTCTATACTCTTTCAAAAGTTTATAATACAAATTAAAAATATAATTCTTTCTAGTTATGTCCTTCAAACAAAATTATTATTTTCATCATTAGTCTCTTCTATTTTCTTTTTCTAGTTTCTCATATCTTCGTCAACTTTTCTTTCCTTAAATCATTGTTGAACCAAACCTATCCCTATGCCATAATTTATTATCATTTTGATAACGCTTCCTAGGTAAAGCATTGCTTCCTGTGTATTGACTGAGCCGCTGCCAAGATTGAATAAATTTGATCGGTGCCAATCCTTTTTTTCTCCTTTTTGACAAGAATGAGAGCCAAAAGTTCCACATATTCCATTTTTCACAAAATTATCTCATCTCATCTTCCAAGTAACTAAATTAACCCTCAACTTTTGACAAACTTTTGGTCTGTCTCTTTTAGCAGAATATATGAAAGGTGAAGAAAAAAAGATCAATGTGAAACACATAAAGGAATCATTTTTGCATGGTTTCTATGGGATACACATTTGTTGAAATAGAATAGATGCTATTGTGCAATGCATTAAACAAATACGGTAATGTTTTTCTTTTTTTTTTCTCTTTTTGAGAGGAAAGAGTTGTAACGGGCTTGTTGGATTTATTAGTAATTTTAATTTAAAATATAGATCATATTCGTTCAACAATACATAAAGATCACAGCGGTTGCAAAGCCAGATTAAATGTTTCCATATCAGATGCAGGAATCCAGGACGAAGTTTAGCACAACTGCAAGGAAAAAGATGAGCGAAAGAAAGTGATCTGTGTTCATCATCTTAATTTAATGAAACTAATCAACTACCCCTAAAAATGAATAGGTTAAGATCTTTACAATATTGTTATCAACAGTGACCGACGTGATCACTATGTGGCAATATTCCTCGTGTGTGTGTGCTCCCGTTGATAGAACGTGACATCATTCACTTTGCTCGCGCAAGACAGATATTTTTGTCGTCATGCATGGCCATGCTCCTATCCCGATAGTAGTCTAGATCAATATTTTTATAATCGAATTAGAGATCAAACCGAAACGTCAATTGGATATCAATCAGATTAGACCGAATTTTTATCAAAATAAATAATAAGATATTTATCATTATTTAATACTTTAAAATGATAGATCAAATCGAGTAAGTAAATATCTCACTAAATATATCAAAACATTGGAAACATACATATTCTATAATGATTATAAACTAATAAATAATATAGTTGAAAATTTTTATCAAAGGTAAAAAAGACATTGTGAAACTAAAAAATAGTATAATAAAAAAGTTATAAAAAAGTGGAATAAAAAATTAAACTAAGACATGCAATTTTAGTTTTTATTATATAACATAAGTAATTGATTGTTCAGAAATCAAAATAAACTCTTTCAACGATACATTCACAAGTTCACAAACTAAAACATCAAAGTATCAAAATGAATGATTTCAATAATTCATCAATGGTGAATGTCCTCTTCATCAATCATCATCTCCATCCAAGTCTATATTACCATCTTCATTTTCATCTTCATCTTCGAATTCATGTTCCTCAAAATCTAAAAAGATAAAAAAGTAATTTATTAATTATTTATAAGAAATTTTCAATTATGAACAAAGCTTAAAACATTAAAATGTAATTAGCATAAAATCACAATAAATGATGAAACAACCTTGAATACTTGGTTCTTTAATTTCTTTCGAAAATTCTTCATGAAGCATAGTCTCAAGCTCAAGTTCTCCTTCTTCTTCTTCATTTTCCACAATCCAAAACTTAGTTTTATCAATTGATTCATAATCAATTGGATCATAAGGTTTTTTGCACATTGATGAGCTAATAATTGTGAAATGAAAATATTACTTAACACAAAAGTGAAATATTAATTCAATAATATATATGTAATGTTTAATAATTTCTTACCTATTTTTCAATCACAAATTGTAATAAATATAAACAAGATAATTTAACATTTGATGCTCCAATTTATTTCTCTTTTTAGTATGGATGTGCTCAAACACATTCCAATTGTGCTCACATCCAAAAGAGGAAGCTGTTTGAGCAAGAATTTTGATTGCCAACTTTTGCAGATTTGGAACATCATAACCAAATAGTCTCCATCATTAATCTTCATTAGACATGAAAACAAATTAAATCATACAAGAACCTTTATTAGTAATGAAAATATTTGTTAAACATGAGCATCGATTTAATCCAATGCAATAAAACTTTAAGAAAAAAGGTATAACATTGTATCTTACCAGGTCTGCTGGTTTCACTACAAGTGAGCACCTTTGGGCGGGAGAAACATAATTCACGCTCTCGAAAGTTTCTTAGTTCTTCAAAAATTAGTGTGCTGTCAGAATCATCAGTTAACTTATCAATGACATTAAGCACACCACACATAATATCATGCTCCTTGGACAAGGTGGATTCATCATACGGGAAAATAGGATTCAAAAGATATGCCATTGCATGGAGATCCTGGCGTAACATCCGATCCCACCTATTATCAATAATGTCAATGTAGAGCTTACAATTTCTTCTTATTTTTAAACACATTCATAATCCCTGAACGTGCCGTATGAATGGCCTCATTGATGTAGACAAAGATGGTTTTTCATCAGTGTCACAAAGTCGCAATAAGCGCATCAATGGAGATATTATCTTCACGATAATCAAACAATTGATCCAAAAATTATCATCCAACAAAATCTATTTGATGTCTTTTTCCTTTTGCTTTTTCAAGAATTTTTTAAAATCAACACTAATGACCAAAGCTTGTAAATCATCTTTATGTTTATACAAGTTTTGCAAATCAATAAAATTAGTTGCAAAATGGTTGCACTAGGATGAATTATTTCTCGCCATCCTTCTTCTTTTCTCAATCAATTCAAAGTCACCTTGTGATTATACACAAACACAGTCACTTTAGGAGCAAGAATAGGAAGAGATTCCATTGTGGACATATCCCCAATATCTTTTTTTAATATCAAGTTAACACAATGAACAACACAAGGAGACCAAAATATAAAAGGATACTTCTCCATAAGCTTAAATCCTATAGCCTTGTAATTTGCTCCATTGTCTGTTACCATATGAACTATTTTTCGAGGGCCAACCCATTCCACAATTTCACTAAAAAGATTGCACAAATTTTCTGCACTTGTGTAAATATTAGAAGCATCAACAGATTTGATAAATGAAATTTGCTTTGGACAACACTAAAAAAATTAATTAATGGTCTTTGCCTTTTATCTGTCCATCCATCTTCCATAATGGTACAACCAGTTTCTGCCTATGTATTTCTAAAGGAGTCAATTATCAATTTCACATGAACCTTAACATCATTTAATAAGTTCACACGACAAACATGATAAGTAGGATGTTTATACTCATGACCAATACTAGCTATTTTATCAATAACACGTTGAAAATAAGGTGAATTGCAAGCATTAAAAGGAATGCAAGCATCATAAAATCACAATGCAAGTGCTAAATAAATTTCCTTCCACTTTTCCTTACTTTGCATGCATACTTTAATAATAGGTTCAGAAGAAGTGCATGTACCTACTTGAAAATATGATTCAATCTCAGAAGAAGTTCTTTTCTTTGCTTTGGGGGACTTCAGTCTCATCTCCTTCATCCAATGTCAAGTCTTCATATAGTCCTTTCTTATTCTTGGCTCTTTGTGATATAGCATCCAATGAATTTTTAATTTATAATCAAACTTCTAAAAGAACCTTTTTGCATGATTCAACATTTCATTTGGTCCCAACAATGTGTTGTTTCATTTGATTTATGCCTCAACCTGAAATCTTTTTTTGGCAGAACTCACATATCAAAATCCTTCTACCTTGGGCATTTGTGCCCTCTATGACATATTTCCATGCATCATCTGTTTTTTTCCTATTTGAACGTTTCGTGCATGGAGTTGCAGATGATTGTGTCGGTGATTGTCTTTGAGAAGACGTAGACTCCTAAAGTTCAAGAAGCATGAATTAATTATTGAAACCTGCTGACAAGATAAGAATATAAAAAATTTATAGTTAGGTCAACAAATTAATAGAGTTATCTCTATGGAGTTATTAATTATTTTTATCATTCTTACATGCTGATGAAAAGAGAGAACCAAACATAGGGCCATACATATTAAGCAAATAATAAATATATATATATATATATATATATATATTGTCATATACGTAAGTAACTAATAAAATTTATATATTTTTAGACCAATACATATGTGTGTCTGTTCAGCTATTTATCATGATCTAGAAAAAAGAAAAAAAAACAAAAAAAAATATGGAAAAAAGAAAAAGAAACAACATAAAAAATATGAAAAATAATGTATATAAGATTTGGCCACCGTATATACATGACACCATCATATGACAATAATGAGTATATTGAAATCAGAATCAACACTTTGAGCAAGTATTAAAAAAAATGAATGTAAAAATAAATAAACGACATGCATTGATTTCTATTTGAGCATGGCAATAAAACAATATAAACAATTAATATATTAGTATCTATTTGAATAGGATGAATACTTCACGTGCATTCTTACATGTTGAAATTTGATATGCTATAAGACAAATAAAGTAAAATAAAAAAGAAGAATCAGGAATTAGGATAAGTTCAAGTTGAAAAGTTGAGCAAACAAATGAATATAATATATATAATATTAGTACATTACTTGCAATAGGAAGTTGATATGAGCGATCATAATATATATAATATTAGTACATCACTTGTGTTTCGAACTCACGACAATGCATATGAAAAATATAATATGAAAAAAAGAAGATTGAGAAATGATTCATGAATCGACTCTTGTATTAGGAAACGAGAGGCAAGTGATCACCTCTTCAAGTTTTGCGGTCACGAGAATGCAGATGAAAAAATAGTATGAAGGCGGCTGCGTGTTATCTTTTTTTATTCTGTCAAAATCCTTTAAAAAACTCTAATCAATTTCCAAAGTGAAAAAAATAAAAACCAGGTTTAACCAGTTTTGACGGTTCAACCCAGGTTTACCGATCCAAACCGATTCTTTCTGATTTTTTGTCAATTCCGGATTTTTATATTAAATCAGATCGAATTTTATATCGGTTCACGATTGAACCGGTTCAATCAGTTGGTCCAGTCCGATTTTCAAAATATTGGTCTAGATACATGCCAACGTCTGGACAAGGACAAAGACAATTGGGATGCACATATATGGCAAAACAATTAAGGAATGGAGCGGCACAAAGCGATGAAGGAAACAACAGCGAGACGTGCGATCATCACGTGCGTAATGGTCGAGGTTGACAGGGATGGCTGATGGCACAAGCATCGGCCTATAAAATTAATGGGAGCGGTTCGGGAGTCCCCAAGCTTATGTTCGGAACCTTCTCTCGTCTTTCTCTCCTTCGTTTCACTTGTATCAAAGCCTCGATGAACCTTCTTTCTCCACGCTTCGCTTCTTGCTCTCTCTCTCTCTCACACACACACACTCTCACTCTCTCGCTACCACTACCATGCGTCGTTGACATCATACCTTCCTGATCCTCGTCGACAAACAATTGGCACTAGATCGACCTATAGCGTCCTCCCTTGGTAAGACACTATCAACGAGGAGCACAAATTGTATAGTCTCCCACCAATTGATGACACAAAGGCCTTCGCACATGACCATAGTGCCTTCTCAGACCCCTGCCTTAGTCGATCAACGCCCCAATGACCGTCGTCGAGCCTCCCCTAGTAAATCGTCAATGAAAGTATGCGAGAAGACGATGAACAATGTCTTCCCACACGTTAGTTGATATTAATCCTAAGCATCCATTTATTTCTCCCAATTGATCATGTCCATTGATTTGTTTTATTGAGTGCTTGAATCTAGGTCGTAGATCCATATATGTTTTGATTTGGACCGTTATAACTAATATGCTAGTCTGGACCATAGGATCAATATTTTTTATTCATGTTCGATTTTAGTTGTCTATATAAATTTGATATACTTTTTTTAATCTTAACCTTCGATGCATGATTAGATTAATCTTGGACGTTATAACTTTATCTGAATCTAAATCATAAGATTCAATTTGTTGTTTTAATCTTGGTCGTAGATCTATATGTTTTGATCTGATCGTCAATCCCTCTCAACTTTAAATCCAGATTGTTATGATTCTCTTTTGATCTGGACCATATGATCAAATGCATTAAAGATATTTGAATCTTGATCGTTGATTTAATTTGGAATTGTAAAATCATTTTAGGCTTATTTAATTATTGTTTAGTTGCAATTATTTATGCAATTATTCTTTAATTATTGTTTAGTTACAATTATTTATGCAATTATTCTTAATTATTGTTTAATATTGCTATTTGATATTTTATTTTTGAGCAAAGTATTAATTATTTCATATTAAATTACTAGAATTTTTTAAATACTTGGCCATTTCAGATTTTTTTTATAATTATTTTCAGAAAATTACACAAAATATCTTAAAATTATTCAAAATTTATTTTTCAGATTTTAATGTTATTTAATCAATATTGTTTGGAATTAACATTATTATAGACAGAATTTTTATTTGAACATTATTATATTCAAAATTATAATATTTTTTTGAATATTTACGAATATATATGTTATTTTGAAAATATTTTAGAAAATATAATTTTTCAAAATATTGTATACATAAATTCAAAAATTACAATTCATTTTCTTATCATAAATACTATTCTTGAATATATATAAACTCCTTAATATTGAAGAAAACTTTTTTTTGCCAAAAATAATTTTTCGATATTACAACTTTTTTCATTGAAGAATTTAAAGATATTATTTTGGAAATTGTTTTTGGGACTTTACGAAAATTTGATTTGCTAATCTATTTAGCAATTATCTTATATAAATTTTTGAAAACATTTCCTTTATATATCTTAGAAAATATATATATTTTGAAATATATCATTATTTCATTACAAACATTTGAAATAGAAAAATCTATTTAATTCAAGTTTATAATATTTTTTTAAAATTTTCTTCAGAACTAAAATTATTTCGAATAAACATATTTTTCATCTTTAAGGATAAAAAGTGTTTTTTCGATAAAAGAAATTTTTTTATAACTTTTACATTAGAATTTTTTTATATTTTTGTGTTGTAATATATTTGAATATTTATCATAGAAAGCTATATAATTTTCTCAACTGAAGTTTTATTTTAATTTTTCTTGCTATAATTATTTTTATAGAAAAATGTCAAAATTTATGGCCGTTGAACTAACTAAATTGGGTCGCTTTAATAATGCCAACTACAACACTTGGAACCATCGAATTAAGTACGACTTAGTTCACGATAGCCTCCAAAGCTATGTTGATGTTGCCTCCACTAGTGCTCCGGAAGAAGCAATTGATGAGCAAAAGAAACTCACAAAAGTCATGAAGCAAAGAAAGCCTGATGATGAGAAGGCAAGAACCGTCATATTAATGTATAAAGACGATAACTTGATAAGATTTTTTGAGACTCGTGAAAGCACTTACGAGCTTCTGCAAGCTCTAAAAGATGAGTACACGTCTAGAAGGGATATGAATGTGCAAATACTTTTGCATACACCATATATAAAATGAAGTTGAATGATAATGTGTCTGGCCATGTAAATCGTATGATTGTAATGGCGAATGACTTGGAAGGTGTAGGGTGCGCACTACTTTAACCTTTGCATATAACATCGATGCTGAATAATTTCCCACATACCTTTGACATGATCGTTACGACTGTTTGAGTGAACGAGTTGATTATAAGGGTTACCGAAGTGTCCTCCATCTTGGCCATTGAGTAGTACATGATCAAAAGATCGATGTCTTCGACGTGGAGGAAAGTGTTGAATGGCAGGAGGAAGAAGCCCACTTTGCACCATCACAAAGCAATGTCGGGCCATGTTGAAACCCTAGAAAAAAACAATTGAAACCCAAGGGGCGCAAGGTTCTAAGAGGGTCTTGCCACATCTATGAGAAGTTTGGTTAATTCAAGGCCAATTGTCATACAAGATCTAAATAAGACGAGAACAATGATCCACCAACCAGACAAGAAGGTGGAAAATAAGGAAAAAATGCGGGCACCAACAGGTTCTCCTTCACCACCGTGATGGAATGCAATCTAATGACGATGGTCATTGAAAGGTAACGGATCGACTCGGGGGGTACTCGCCACATCACTAAGACCAAGGAGGGTCTTATAGACTTTAAAGAATTGAAAAATGAGAATCAGTTTTACATGGATAACAAGACATACTTAGATGTTAAGGTCATTGGTGAGTATAACTAGGCTATAATTTTATGATACTCAAGAATGTGTTGTACACATCATGAATAAGATAAAATTTGATTTCTGTTCGCGTCCTTGTACAAAAGGACTTTGAAGTTAGATTTTATAATGATCGAGTCATTGTAGGCAAGAACATGAATGTGTATGCCCAATCATGACATGTTCTGCATGAATGTAATAAAGAGTAATGAAATAAAAGACTCTTTTTAGTACAATCTGTGTTACTTGTCTCGTTATAATATATGGCATGAAAACTTAGGATATCCAGAAAATTAAAAAATGAAACAAATAAAGAAAATGAACTTGATGTCCAATATTTTTGGTACAAGAACAATGTCTTGTAAGCATTGGTTGGCCGAAAAAATGACAAGGACACCATTTTCTGTGAAGACAAGTCAAATAACTTGTTGAAACTAGTTCATTCAGACATTTGTGATCAATTGAGTGTTCATATGTATAAAAGCACTTTATTATATTCATTGATGGCTATTCTAGATACTATTATATTTGAATATTTTGAGACTTTTTGAAGAGGTATCAGACAATAATAGAGAAATTTTAAGGACAAACAAAGGAGAGTATACTTCTCGAAAATTTGAGAATTACTATATATCAAAGGATATACGTAGGCAGACTACGAGGGAAAAAAATAAGACTTTGATGAATGCAGTGAAGTGTATGTTATCTCATTCAAGTGTGCCAAAATGCTTTTGAGATGAGGTAGTGATGATCACGAGTTACATACACAATATGATTCTCACTAAGTTCATAGAATCAAGGCCATATGAGTTGTGGAATGGCAAGAAGTTCAAGTTGGGCCATATTAAAAAATGAGGATGTAATATTAGTTTCGAGTCAACTCAAGGACAAGTTGGACTTTAGGACGGAAATATGTAGGTTTATCAGATATAGTAAAAAGATCCATTCCACCCGATAAAAGGTCTCATAGAGATCATGATGCTATCTTTACTGAGAACGAAAATGAGTATGTTAAGGAGGATGATGATCCTTTAACGATTCTAGGAGAAGATGAAGATAATTTCAGATATATAATGAGCTATTTAACAGTAGAGGTTGATGTTACAAAATGATATATCTTTAGATGAAGTAGACAAACCCATTATTTTCATGAGTATAATCAACACAAATAAATGACCTTAGATAATATCTTTACGTTTGAATATTGTGTTTTGTATGAGTGCGGGTCATCGAGTTACTCCGTTAATGTTCAGATAGAGGATTGTACAAATCCTATTCTATATAAAAAAGTGACGACTTCAAATGAGTTGAAATTATGGTCGACCATTATGAAAGGAGAGATGATCTCAATTAAAAAAATGAAGTATGAGCATTATATGATTTGTTGGAAGGTAGACGATCCATATGGTGAAAATGAGTATTCAAGAGAATGTATCGGGCTGTTGGTTCTCTTGATAGGCACAAAGCGAGATTGACGACCAAGGGTTATACTTAGTGATCCAGAATAGATTTTCAGGAGACTTATTTTCTAGTACATAAGTTTGTGTTGATTCGGACGATCAACATATATGATTTCAAATTATTCCAAATGGACGTCAAGACAACTTTCTTAAATGAAAACTTATCAAAAATCGTATATATGCGACAACCTAGAGAGTTTCAAGTAAAGGGTAAGGATAATAATGTGTATAAGCAAAAAAAATCATTGTATAACTTAAAACGATCGTTTAGGCAATGATACTTGAAGTTTCAAGATACGATAGTCCAATTTAGTTTCAAGGCGAACAAATT
Organism: Pontederia paniculata; assembly: GCA_001647135.1. Lineage (NCBI taxonomy): Eukaryota > Viridiplantae > Streptophyta > Magnoliopsida > Commelinales > Pontederiaceae > Pontederia > Pontederia paniculata. The sequence goes on along the minus strand of LTAE01000324.1, from coordinate 42,981 downwards.
GGGTCATTATGTATACATAAAAAAGTGGGAGCAATTTTATGATATTATCATTATATATGTGGATGATATACTGCTTGCCAAAAGTAATGTTAGAATGCTCAATGATATTGAGGGTAAATTAAGCAAGATATTTAAAAATGACAAATATAAAAGAAGCATCCTATGTAATGGGGCACTCAAATCAACCGTGATAGAAAAATCAAGAAGTTTCAATTTAAATTAGGAATAGTACATTAATATTTAATAAAGTATTGATATCTAAATAGAATACTACAATTAAGATTGACATATCAGGCTGATACAATTATGGTAGTAGATTATTCAGATGCAATTTTTTTTTTTGGTCAGATTTTTGGTAGTGATATAAACGACTGAAAAATTCACATTAGGTCACTTGTTACTCCTGGTGGTGTAGTCATTTCTTGGGACACCAAAAAATAAGGATTTGTGGTTAGACATACACAAGATGATAAGATGTTGAGTATATTGTTTGAAGTACAATAGCTACCTATAAAGTATGATTCAGACATTTTCTTTCGGAACTAGGTTTAGATTTGATCAACAGACCACTATCGATGTACTGTGATAATCAAGTTGCAATAAACTTGATACACATTAGAGCCAACGATTAAAAAGGAAAGCATATTAATATTGAATATCAATATATTTAGATATATTGGATAAGAAAGATGTGATAATGACCTATGTTTTTATGATAATGTGTTGGTCGATTCTCTCACAAAGGTAATCGCAGTCGGAACTTTCATCAAGCATATGGGCTTGATGAGAATCAAGAGTATTTGAGTCAGTCAGTATGAAGTATTCATAGATAATAAAATTTCAAGACAAAACCTCTAGTTACTCTCTGCATGGACAGTGGGAGTGCTGACATAATGACCTTCATGGTCAAGTGGGAGAATATTCATCAGTGATCGACGTGATCATTGTGTGGCCATTTGTGTGTGTGTGTATATGTGTGTGTGCTGGCACTCTTTCGTTGATAACACATGGCAACATTCACCCTGCTCGTGCAAGATAACGATGTTGCCATCGTTATGCACGACCGTGCTCCTATCCAGATGGTCGTCTAAATACATGCCAACGCTTGAACATGGACGAAGACAACTAGGATGCGCAGATATGACAAGACAATTAAGGAATCGAGCAGCACACATCGATGAAGGAAACAACAACAAGATGCACAATCATCACGCACTCAATGGTCTAGGTTGACGGGGACGGATAATGGCACAAGCATCAGCCAATAAAATGAACGGGAGCCGTTCAAGAGTCCCCAATTCGTATTTTTGAAACTTTCTCTCTTCTTTCTCTCCTTCGTTTCAAATATTTGTAAATTTTTTATGCTTGGTCAATTTTTATCTTATAATCCTCTTAGGCTTTATGTAAAATCAAAGGTTTCTTTCCATGTGAATCTATCTCCACGGCTCATGGTCTCAATAGGAACTTGTTGACAATTCAGAGGACCATCCTTCGTCAGATAGCCCGCCGGAGGTGACGCGACATATGCTGGTGGGTAGGCTTGTCCTGATGGAGGGTAAGTTGATTGCAAGTTTTATAACAATCATAACAAAAAGAGAAATTAACTGCTTACAACACGAGACGTCGTAGTTAATTGTAACAATCCATTTCTTTTCGTTGATCATGTCTAGTTGGTGATACATACAAAATTAAGAATGCATGCGAATGCATAAAGCATATGAACATATGTTCATATCACATCGATATAAACATGCTACCTAGAGGAGGAGGAGGAGGTTGTTGGTGATTGAAATAACTAATCTGAAGCTAATTAAATGGGTGATTATGAGTGAAGGAGAGAACTAATGATGGTGTAGAAATAAGGCAGGTGGAATATTATTGAATTATTTCTGCTAACACCCTTTTAATTATAATTTTTCTCACGTATAACCTTAGATTACAAATTTATTAATTTTAATCTTTGAAATTATGTTGATTTGTTAATCAAGTCTTTCAGTTAAATTCTATTCAAAATTTTGTTTTTATTAATTATGAAATAATAATTTTACTCTTTCTTGTGAAATATTAAAAAATATAAATAAAAATTAATAACTTGATCAAGAAATTTCATAATTATCAAATAATATTTGTATCATTACTTTGTTTTTTCATATTTATAATTCTTTTATTATATTAAATAATTATGAACAAAAATAATATTTTATAATTATTAAAAAATAATTTAATAAAATCTTGGATGAAATTTAATTGTAGGACAAGATTGACAAATTAAAATAAATTTAGAAACTAAAATTAAATAAATTTATTTATAGTTTAAGATTAGATAAACAATAATAGTTGAAAGAAATATTAACGAAAATAACTTAATATTATTTATACGATTGCTTAAGCGGAGATATTTAAATTCGAAATTCCAATAGAAGTGCAAATCTCTCTCTCTCTCTCTCTCTCTCTCTTCTCTCTCTCTCTCTCTCTCGCTCTCCTTATATATATATATATATATATATATAATAGTTATAAACTTTGACCCATCCTAAATTATATAAAACAGAAATATTTACTTTGTTTAATATACATTTTCTATTAAAGATTTTGTTTAATTAAATAATATATTCTATTAAATGTATTTCATAAAGTAATAAAAATAGTAAATATACCCCTAAAAATTTAGGATTTTAAGAATTATGAAAAAAAAATCATTCTAAAGCTAAAATAGGAAATAAGAAATAAATTTTAGAAAAAAATGTAACTCAAAAAAATTATTTATTATCTTTATATTTTTATTTCTTATATTTTATTGAATATCTTATTCTGCTTTTTATTTTAATATGGCGGGTACTTATTCAAGTTCTAATTTTGTATTTACGTTATTATTTCGTTTTTATATACATTATATTTTTACATTTCATTCTTAATTGGATTTGATTGTTTAAGTTTTTAGTTCTAATTATTTTTTATTCTTTATTCTTTTTTATATTCAAATACTTTTAATAATTAACAGTTATTCACAATTTATTTTTATTTTATGTTTTTATTACTTGCTATCATTTTAATTTTCAAATGATACAGTTATTTGTTATACTTCATTTTAAAGTTTTTTTTTTAATTTTTATATTTATATTTATTTCCTATAATTCCAAAAAAAAATGATTAAAAGATCTACATTCAGCTTCCAAAAAAATTTCAAAGATGGTATTACTTTAAGGTATCTTTATTGCAACTCCTAAATTCTTAATGTCACTCCTCTTTTACCAATTTTACCCTTAAACATTTTATATTGACACCATATTGTAACATCTTATATCTTTATTTCTATTATTTAAGAGTTACATAATTTCTCAAAAATCTTCATCATATTTTTTTATAATTTTTTATTATAATAATATTTTATTTGTTATGATAAATATTTTAGCTATGAAATTTTTATTGTTACAATATTTTATTTTTTTCTCTTATTATAATGATTCTAAACTTTTATGTTTTTCATATTTCTAAAGATCTAGTATTTAATAAAGTTTAATGAAAATTAAAATTTTCACGGCATACATCGATCATTTTAAATAAAATTACTATACCTTATTATATATACATATATAATTTTGTGGTAAATGCGAAGATACAACAATAATTTCTAGTGTAAAAAATCAACTTAATATTATTATTATTATTCTATTAAGTCATTTTAAAATAAATGAATACCTAAGAAATATTTTATACACAAAATAAAATTTCAAATAAAATATATTTTAATTTATCCGAATAAAATATAAAATAATAAAAGATAAAATATTATAATAAGAGAAAAATAAGATTGTGAAGAGTTTGAAATTTGTGCAACATTTGATGAATAAAAAAAATATTATATAGTGTCATTAATATCAAGTTGAAGAGTAAAATGGGTTAAAGAGGAGTGACATTAAAATTTGTTGTGGTAATAAGGACATCGCTTTCTCACTTTTGTGCACATTCGGAAAAGCACTGCCGTCTTTTCCTTTTTCGCATTGCGTTCTATGTCACCCTGATCCTCCTGTCATTTTCCAAAAACAAGAAAACAATTGTTTTATTTGGAAGTTACATGTGCTCCAAGGAGGATAATTTGTAGATGACTTGTTAGCTCAAAATATCGTTCCCTTTGCATTTATAGTCTATATAAATTCAAAATATGAATATTCATTCGGAATACTCTCATTGTTATTTTCATATTTTGTTCCTGTGCATTTATCAATAATTTTAAAAGTTCAAATATTTATGAAAAGCATGCTTAATATTACTTTGTTTACATGTCGGTTGTTGATAAATTTAATATAGTTTAGAAAAAATTAAATATCTTGACTTTTACTTTGATATCATATGAAAGTAGATGTATTATATGAATAATCTTAAAAACTTAAAGAATAATATTTTTATATTTATAATGATATTAATCAGAAGTTGGTCAAAATTCCGTTTTAAAAAAATTCTCTCGTTTCATCTCCGCCGTCTGTTTTTGAGGTGCTCCATACGACGTCAAACTTCATTAACGAACGTTTGATCCGTCTCTTTCGTCACAACATATGAAAAGCCAAGAAAAAATAAATAAAAAGAAACACATCCACGAATCATTTTCACAAAGTTTCTATGGAATATAATCGTTGCAACTCGACTTTGTTGAACTAGATTAGATTCTGCTCTACAATTCATTAAACAATTATGAATAATGTTTTTTAGGGGAAAAAGTTTTAGCATCGTTGCTAAATTTACTGTAATTAAAAAATTGACTATAATTTGTGTTCCACAAATACAATCATTATTTTTAAATTAAAATTATAATTGTAATATTTTTTTTTTATTGTTAAAATTTTATATCGACTACTTTGTATCATTTCGAGTAAAAAAAATTATATAAAGAGATATTTAAATTTGAAAGAGACACATTTTTCTTTTGCCATTATAGTGTTTTTGATAAATTATATGAGCGAGGATGTAATCCATAATGAATGAGCAGGGAATCGACCTGATCTTATTGGAAAAAAGGAATTTTTTTTTCCATAAGGAACTGTTTGATATGGTAATTAATGGTTACTTGTGATGAACAAAGTCATAAAGAAACAAATTAGAAGGTCAACATTTGATATATGTTGCTAGAATGATAGCAATGTAAATACATATCATCGTCATATAATTATTGAATCATAAGGATCATTCTCTACAAGATCACAAGACTTCAGAGTGAAATTTAACAGTTTTTGTATCAGAAGCAGGCATCCAGGACGCAGCAGCAACACAAGGCAGCACAACTGCAAGAAAAGAAGATGAGCAAAAAGAGCGTGATGTGAGTTAGATCATCTTAGTTTACTGAACTAACCAGCTCCAAATAGTAGAAATGAGTACACATGCAGGACAGAGGTCCCTTACCATCCTTCCCAGAAGCCATCTCCGCGGCTCCTGGTCTGGACCGGAACTTGTTGACGGTTTGCAGAACCATCCATTGTCGGGTAGCCCGCCGGAGGCGGTGAGGCATATGCCTGTGGGTAGGCCTGGCCTGGTGGAGGATAAGCTGCATGCAAGTTTTTTAACAATCATCAGGGGAAAAAAATTAACTTCTGACTGCAGGTTGTACCTAATTATGCTTGTTGGTCATGTCTAGTTGGCGATGCCAATGCATATATAATGATATATGCAGCATATGAACATATATGTTCATGTCATATACTCATAGGAAGTACATATTAGTGACAGAAGTCCAAAACAAACATACAAGAAGAATAATTGTACCTTGAGGAGGAGGAGGAGCTTGTTGCTGATTGAAATAACTCATGTTGAAGTTAACTAAATGGATGATGGAGACTGAGGGAGAGAAAATGCAGACACTGGAGAAGGTAATATACAGGCTCTGATGGATGGGAGAGAAAGAGCAGTTTGATACTTATAGGAGATTGATTGCTTAAGACTGAAGAAGGAGAGGGTTTTGCATCTTCCCAACAGACGCGTAAGAGCCTCTCTCTCTCTCTCTCTCTCTCTCTCTCATGCAAGGAAACACGCGATTCTATTCAAACTTGATTAATAAGGAAAAAGAATAAATTACTTTTTTCTACTTTAATTTTAAATGATTTATTCAGATGGTGTGTGAATGGGGTTGAGGTGGAGGTGGTGTATGTAGGGTGGAAACCGCCATATGTTAACTCAACTGCTCCATTGCAAGCAGAACACAAAGGAACAAACACTATATGGCTAATCAACAATATGCGTATATTGATATGACCAATTGAAGTGGTTGTGTTTGCAAACGTAACAGATGGAAGAAAAAAAATAACAAGACAGATCTAATGATGTATAACTATTTGTTCAGCACCATATTAAATTCTTTATTTTTATATTAACGTCACTAAAAATAACTAAAGAATCATATCTTATTATTTAATGGCAATAAGAAATTGATCGGTTCCTGTCTAATAATGTCGGAATCCGTACCTTTATCTGTGCATGTAAAATATAACTTTTGCCTTATGATATCACAAAATGATCAAGTAACTTGTTGCTCGTAGTTTCATCATATACAACCAAAATAACTTGTTGCTTGTAGTTTCATCATGATCAGCATTACTGTTATTACAAAAAACAATTAGAATTGTGTGATACTGAGGAGGTAAACCTCTTATGAAGCAAATAAATATGTGCCGAAAAAGGAGTGATCAAAGAAATCTGATAGAACATATGAATAGCTTGACGTCTGAAACAGCAAAACCCAAACAAAACTTGTCTTATTGCAAAGATACACATGAATATTGACTAGAATTACAACGACAAATGCGGCATCTACAGCTACACAACTAAGAAAAGGATCCGGAGCTAGTATTCTTCTCTGCTTTTGCTATACTACTAGCTTTTCGTAGCCATTCTGATTGGAATTACCAATCAAAAAATCCTGGGCCTGCTCTTGAGAGCAACTCTTTTCCAGCATCTTTACCCATTTCGACCATATCCTCAAGATTATATAATCCCTTTCTTGATGTCTCCAGTACTAAGAAAAGGAAAATAGAGAAATAGGCATTTAACCTCAAGAATAGAACATATGCGGTTTTTAAATCACGAAGAAGATATCGACCTACCTCGAGTACCGTCAGGCGAAGCAACCAGGCCTCTGAAGACGCAAGACCCATCGCTATCCCGATGAGCATACCCGGCAATTGGCGTCCTACAAGAACCATCAAGTGTCTCAAGGAATGCTCGTTCACAAGTGACAGCTAATCTGGTCTCTTCATGATTCAGTGAAGATATGTAGTTCGCCTGTTTACAGAACAAAAGGAACTTCAGTGCCAATATATAAATGGATGTAAAAGATGTGAATCCTGTAGTGAACCATGCATTACTCAACAATCTGATTCAACACACATGACACTTGAAATATGCTACATGCTGAAGAACAGCTGGACATTAACTTGTGAAATTAGCCCGTGAATCATGCATCATTCAATAATCTGATTCAACACACATGACAATTAAAATATGCTACATGCTGAAGAATAGCTAGACATTATTTTGTGAAATTAGCCCGTTAATCAACATTTGCAAATCTTCACCAAAAGAAAAATCATATGCAATTGGCGAACATGTCTATTATATGTGTGAAATATTTAAGAAATTGTATTTGTCGACATTTAATTCCAAGCATCAATGTGAGAAGATTCCTTTAATCATTATAGAGAGAACTGCGAATACTCATAATCAGGCTTGACATCATCAAAACAACCTATTAAATTGTAAAATGACCTTTTCCCTAAGAGAAATGAGTGCAATGACAACAAACTACATGAAAAATAATAAATACGTGTAGGTAAAGCCCTCAATTTGTGTATGTATGCCTTAGCAGTACTCTTTTATGTTTCTTAGAATAAGGCAAGGGATAACATTGCAACTAGGGAATGATTATTTAATCTGAACACCTGAGAGTGGCCACCCAAAGATAAGAAATAATAAAATATAATAACAAGAAATGATCAATTTTCATTCATAGTTAGTAAGAAGCTTATTAGACCATAACTCTCAAAATATGTATAGAACTCACCATCTTATCATCATTGGTTCTACAAGCTATTCCAATAGCACCTTGAGCAATTGCTGGAAGCATTTCTTCAATTGAAAGTGTAGCTGTGACATTCTCTGTCATACTCAAACGCTTCAGACCAGCCAACGCTAACAATGTAGCTTGCACTTCACCTTCACTTAGCTTTCTTAGCCGTGTCTGAACATTTCCCCTGAAATTAATTACCTGTTTGTTGGAAAATGAACGGTGAGACTTATACGGGTCACATAAAAAATATATATATGATAAGAAAGAGCTTCAAATAAATAATGATAATGCAATAGTGATTAAGGACCAAAACTTTTCATACAGGTGAAGCTATGTGGACAAGTTACTCCAATTATCAACCTGCCATGGGAAAAGAAACAAAGAACAAGGATGAAGTAGTTACCTTCAGAGAAGGGTATCGATAGAGAATCTGGGACTGCCTTCTCAATGAGGCACTTCCAACAACACTTCCTGCTGGTAGATCAGCAAGTGACTTTGCCGTAAGAGAAATGAATGCATCTCTTACATCTTCTCTGGGGAGATTGCAAGGTAGTATTGTTCCTTCAGGAATATAAGTAGGTACATCCTTCATTGAGTGCACTGCAATATCAATTCTACCTTCCAAGAGGGCCTCATCTATTTCTTTCGTGAATAGACCTTTTCCACCAATATCAGCAAGAGGTTTATTGAGTATGTTGTCGCCTGTAGTTTTGATAATTATTATTTCAATAGCTCCATCCTCAGCTAGCTCTGAATGTGATGCCATGAGCTTATTCCGGGTTTCATGAGCTTGGGCAAGTGCTAGAGGACTGTCCTACACACCCATCAACGATCATATTATTTAAGTGAGAAAAATGTTGAAAGAAAATCACATTTTCACTTGTCTTTCCTTTCTTTTTTTTTTCTGAGTGACAGAGAGACCAGGTTAATAAGCGAAAAGGGAGTAAAACAACCATAAGAACAAATGAAATGGTGTCACCAACATTGTAATAGAAAAGTGAACTACATTAGAATGTCACATGAAACTCCAGCCAACATTCAACAGTCACCTTAGGATGGTTCTTCACCAGAGGCCAACTTTGGAGAAACAGATAAATTTTGTGAACCGCTATGATGATATGCACTTAGGTGAAAATTGCAAAACAGAGGTAAGCTTTTACTTGTCTATCCAAATAAACTGAAAGAAGACAAAAAGATAAAAATAGGACCTCCATTTGCACCCATATACAATATTAGTCACAAAACAAAAAACACATATTTTTATTCTTTGAGTTCCGGGTAAATTTTGGCCCTCAACAAGTGCTTATCCAAGCTACTGTGTTGAGCATGTGATAAGTCTTTTTTGAAGGTGTCTGGAGCATGTAATTAAGTTGTTAAAATTTTGTTATCACACACAATCTAACTTAGGACGATGCTTGCACAGGAAAAGAGATAAAAAGCTAATGCTCATCCAGTGAAATCACTAACCTAAAAGAAATTTGCATACAAGAAACAATCAATCTTACTCAGATGTGGAAATATTTTCCATTAGGTGGCAATGCAGCCTGAACTCATAACACCAAAACCATGCCTTAAAAACTCTTCTGTCCAAGCTTATATATGGCATCGGAATCTAAATCTATAACATTTTAACTAATTCAAATAAAAGGAAAGGCAAACGAGAACATCAAATGTGACAGTACAACAACAAAAAAACACCATCAGAACTAAGAAGTCGCAAAAGAATCCACAATAAACATCAACGTCGCAACAAGAAATTTGACGTCTACACAATTCAGTCCAAGCCGGTTATCAGAGCGCTAAAGATCCAATTTTTAACGAAGAGGTGCGAAGATCTAACAGGAATAGGGCATAAAAGAGCAATCTTTAGAGGAAAGCAAAAGCTGCACCTTCCCCTTGTGCCAATCCTGAGGAGGGGGATCTTGGGGTTGGTCTCCTGCTCCTGAGCCGCATTAGCCCTGATGAGCAAGGTGCCCCTCCTGGGAGGAGGTGGTCTCAGGGCGGAGGAGGGGAGCCCTATGGAGGGGCTGGGCCTGGCCCCTGGCCTCAAATTGGAAGGGGCGGTGATGAGTTGGGTGGCGGCCTTCATGGTGGCTGAGCTCTCCCTAGAACAGATCTCCCAGTTGGAGGAGGAGGAAGGGGAATGGGAGAGGATAATGGAGATGGAGGAGGTGGCCTCAGGCAGCAGTAGGAGGAGGAGAAGATTGGGGGAGTGGGGGATGTGTTTGGGTTTTGGGTTTTATATTTCTCAGTGAGAGAGAGAGAGGGAGAGGAGGATAATGTCAGATGGATAGACCAATCACAATGCAATCTCAAGCCATCATCTTCTTCTTTCTTTGCCTACATGACTTCTTTCACTATACCAACTCTCCTCCCACCTTTTCACTAAACCTTTTTTTTTTTGTTTTCATTTTTGCTGTCTGGCTGTTTCTTGGATCTCTGTAATTTTTGTTCGACCTTTTTGGGTAGCAAAATTAGAAGTGATTGTTCCACAACTTCAAACTAAAAAGGTTTAAAGAGCTGTGTGTCACTTTCACTTTTTCAACTTATTAATATTTTTCTTAGCCATGGATGAGCAAGCCAGCCGTCTTAGCTCAGCCGGTAGAGCGCGTGGCTTTTAACCACGTGGTCGTGGGTTCGATTCCCACAGACGGCGCTTTTGTTGTTGGGGGGTGTTTGTGGTCAATTTAATCGAAAAAATAATATTTGTTGTTTGTCAAATAATTTTATTTCGATAAATTTTTAAATGATTTTAATTCAATATTCGTTATAATTTTTTTGGGTCCAATTTGATAATTAAAATTATATCAAAATTCTAACTTAATTTCAATGGGTTCTCACGGACATATTGAGACCAAGTAATTTAGAGTTTTATAAAACGATTTTTAATTCACATAGTCTAGAGTTCTATGGAACGATTTCAACCCAAATAACTTATAATTTTAGGAATGATTTTATTATTTTAGTAAACATATTGAAAAAATAATATTTGTTGTTTGTCAAATAATTTTATTTTGACAAAATCTTAAATAATTTTAATTCAATAATCGTTATAATTTTTTTGGGTCCAATTTGATAATTAAAATTATATCAAAATTCCAACTTAATTTCAATGGGTTCTCACGGACATATTGAGACCAAGTAATTTAGAGTTTTATAAAACGATTTTTAATTCACATAGTCTAGAGTTCTATGGAACGATTTCAACCCAAATAACTTATAATTTTAGGAATGATTTTATTATTTTAGTAAACATATTGAAAAAATAATATTTGTTGTTTGTCAAATAATTTTATTTTGACAAAATCTTAAATAATTTTAATTCAATAATCGTTATAATTTTTTGGGTCCAATTTGATAATTAGAACTATATCAAAATTCCAACTTAGTTTCAATGGGTTCTCACAAACATATTAAGACCAAGTAATTTAGAGTTTTATCAGATAGTCTAAAGTTCTATGGAACGATTTCAACCCAAATAACTTATAATTTTAGGAATGATTTTATTATTTTAGTAAACATATTGAAAAAATAATATTTGTTGTTTGTCAAATAATTTTATTTTGACAAAATCTTAAATAATTTTAATTCAATAATCGTTATAATTTTTTTGGGTCCAATTTGATAATTAAAATTATATCAAAATTCCAACTTAATTAGTTCTATGGAACGATTTCAACCCAAATAACTTATAATTTTAGGAATGATTTTATTATTTTAGTAAACATATTGAAAAAATAATATTTGTTGTTTGTCAAATAATTTTATTTTGACAAAATCTTAAATAATTTTAATTCAATAATCGTTATAATTTTTTGGGTCCAATTTGATAATTAGAACTATATCAAAATTCCAACTTAGTTTCAATGGGTTCTCACAAACATATTAAGACCAAGTAATTTAGAGTTTTATCAGATAGTCTAAAGTTCTATGGAACGATTTCAACCCAAATAACTTATAATTTTAGGAATGATTTTATTATTTTAGTAAAATAATTTGATTATACAACAAACTTGTGTATTTTATAATTTTTATTATTATTTTTTCCTTGTTGTACTTCACATAATTCGTGCTAAATCTTGTTTATTTCTTCTTCTTTTCTCTCACTTATGTACGTTCACTTTTCCTTGCTTGTTCGAATGATCTCTCCTAGTGACAATTTTCTCATATGATTGGTGTTTTGATCCGTCGTTGCACCTTGCATATCCTCAATTTTTTCATTGTTTGATTTTTTTTTACTTAAGGGAATATATTAAATTATCTGAGCTCATCACATTGCCTTGTTCACTTATTTTAATTTTATAGATAATCTATGTTGACAAACAATGCAGATTGCTTGTGAAGTGGTAATTCAGATTGTCCATGAGAGAGGGGGCAATCCAGATTGTCACTCAAGTGACAATCTTCTATAGTTTTTTTTTCACATTCGTCTTTTAGAATTTTATTTAAATAGATGATAAAAATAATCAAATAAAATTAATATAATATTTTCTTACTATATTAATCTTTTTAATTTTTATCATTATCATTAAATAAATATTATTATTATTTATACTAATTTTAATGTTAGTATTATTAATTAACTATAATAGATTATTCATATATTATAAATAATAGATAATCTATTGTTAATTATTAAAATATAATAAACATTTAGAATAATTATTATTAATTTTCTATTATCAGTTTTAGAAAATTATATATTACTTATTTTATACATTTATTTGTTTGATGTAAAAAAAATTAGTTTAGGGTATATGTTTATGATTCAAGTTCAAATAATTCAATTAAATTTATATAAACTTGTAAACACAACTATTTCATTCAAGGGTATTTTAGTAAAAAATATATATTATTTATTAATTATTTTATATAATAAATAAAATAATAAATATTGCCAGACACATTACCTATGCATACTAGACAAGGTAATGTACATTGTCAGCAATTTAATAATTGACAATCTTTCTGATAGGGAATGTACGTTGCGAATATGCAATGACAATGTAGTGAATGCAACCTAACTTCCCACAACGCTCGAACATCTCCCTCTATCCATAAAAGTTTACCATAACATGTAGCATGATTTGTGCTTTGATCTTTTTGTAGTGCCTCATTGTAGTATCATTAAACTAGTTTAATGATTAACGAACCTAAGTTTAAATTCAATATAAAAGAAGTTTTTTATTTCGAATTATATTAATATGGCAAACTTCATTGTAATGGCTTGTGAGGTTCTTGATCAAATAGTTTTCAAAATTGATTGTTTTCCTACCACAACTAGTACATTTGTGTATGCACACAATTAATAATGGACCAAACTTTTACAGAATTATGGATGAACATACTTTGTTTTAATTTTTATCTCGAATTACTTTTTTTTTCACATTCTTGTGAATTATGAACAATCAGTGTGCTTGAAGGAAGATGTTGAATTGTAACTTGTTCACTTGTTAATTTTGGTACGCTTCTATTAAACATAATAAAGATGAGCACTTAGTTGGTAGTTGAAAATCCTTAGTTGATAATACTTATTCTATCTTTAGCGCTTCTTTATTTTATGAGATATTTCACAAAACTTATTTAGTTTAATATTGTTGAAGTTTTTTTTCTTTTGCTATTTTTTCTTAATGTTTGTTTGTTAGAAATGAATTACTCGATGCATGTCCTATTAACATAATATTAGATATCTTTCTTTAGGATTTGTTAGGCTAGTTGGGAGATTATTAACAACTGTGTTACTAACCAATGTTTGGTCATATATTAGTTATTATGATGTATGCAATGATGCCTCCAAAAAGAATAAATAAAAGTGACAGGATAAAGAGATCGATAAAGAAGGGATAATAAGGTATGATAAATGGAGTGTTGAAATGAATGAGCTTTTCATGGCCTTAATGATGCAAGAAAAAGTTAACGGCTTTTTCAACAATATTATCTTCCATCTCGAAGCTTGGAAGTAGATAAGAATAAAATTTAATTAAACAAGTGGGCAAAATATGAAAGTACATCTTAACAATCATCTAAAAATATTGAAAATGAATTATGTTTTGGTTACATCATTATTGAAGAAAAGTGGTTGGGTTAGGATCCCGTGAAACATATACTCATGGCATCTAACCCCTTTATGTGCTTGAGTATCATTATGAGTAATTTTCTAACAAAGTACATTTGACTAGAAATAAATGAGTCATTGCGGACAACTTAGTCTTAATTTACAACATATCAATCATCAATATTTCAAAAATCTGAGATGAGACTTTTTATATCATGATTATTTAGCATTATTGTTCTTGAGAAATATTGTCACGGGAAAAAAAATAGTACTAGAAATCCATACCAATAAAAGCGGGCTCTCATAATTCTAATGACAATATTATAGACACGACCATAGAAACTCAATTTGTAAACACGACCAATGGGAATGTTGGACATAATACTTTTTCCATGCACTTCATGCTTTATTGAACCATCTCCCACCACTCTTGCACCTGAGTTTGAAGAAGAAGATGATGCCCAAACCAACCAACAAACTATCTCACTCGGGAAGAGATATAGGGAAGGGTCAACGATGCACGCATTTCATGCATACATCTAGCATTCATTTGGTTGCATGTTTTCATTCATTTTATTATTAATATTATGATATTTTCTTGGAATTGGTGATCTACCCATATTTGTAAGTTTGTTCTTGTTCAAGAGTAGAAAAGTGTGAATTTAATGCAAAAGGATGAGATGAGGACATGGATTTGGATTCTCAACACTTTCATGTCCATGAACCTTTTCACGAGCGTCAAATCACTCAAACTTTCATATTCACAACCGTTAAGGAGATTTCACAGGCACTACCGAACAACATATTTTCTATATTCGCTTTCATGGGCGTTAAATCAATTTAACCGGCACAATCAAAGAAAGCATGTTGAGGCATAATTCGATATCACATGCATGGTTGTCAAGATCTCGATCCAGATCTTACGATTTTATGATCTTGAGGTCCATAACAAATCTCGATCTTAATGTGATGATCTTATGAGTAAGATCTTAATAGGATCTTAATTTATGCAATACGATCTTACGGTCTTTTTGATCATATACTATCTAAAATGAATATTTTAATCATTTAAAAAACAATATTTTTTATATTTTTAATAATAACAATTTATATCAAAGAAAGTTCAATATATTTCTTAGACAAATTGATCAAATTATGATCTATTGAAGTTTAATCTAAAAAATAAGTGCAAAAAAATGTTAAAAATATATATGTTGTATTAAATATTACTTTATTAATACATAGGATCTTATGATTCTCGATCTTAAAATATCTTTATAATCTTATGTAAGATTTCGATCTTAACAACCCTGGTCAAGGGCGTGACATCAATTTAATGGTCGCTGTAGAAGACACGGTTTTAACAATGAAGATTCATGACCGTGAAATCATTTTCACGGGCATGAAGTAGCCACTATTCGACACCCAACTTCACGGCCTGAACACATATTTATGGATCACGAACGTGGCCGCTGCTACTAAGCCTTATTCAAATAGACTCAAACTCTGTTGGAAACCCTAGGGAATGTTCAGAAGCCTATAAAGAAGACCCTTGGGCATATGGAGAAGGCATCATCTTAATCTTGGATGATCATCATCGAAGAGAATCAATCATCTTTTGGAGGCTTGATGCGTGCTAATAAGGAAGATAAAATCGCTAGTAAGTGCACTAGACGTATCAAGTAATAGTTAAAGATGATTTGAGTATTCTTCTCACGAGGACTAATATTAACGATATCTATCTAATACCAATAACTAATAGGAGATAATAGATTTTGATGAGAAAATATTTTAAAAAGAAAATGGATAAAAGAAAAGAATTTTTTTTATAATAATAGAATCTAGATCAGGATGAGATAAGATGAATAAGGATAAATCAATGTTTACAACAAGTTTAATGAAAGTTTAATTTTACTCAATTTTTTATGAGAATTAAGATCTACCTAAAATATGATGTTCTCTCCAAGATGCACCAACTATATCAAATGTAGTAGACTATACTATTCTTCCCAGGATGCCAATCTAATTTATGAGAATTTTGAGACGTATTAATATCTATTTCCTAAGTTGTGGATCATTCATCTCTAGGATGTCAATCTCATACCTAAGGTATTCCTCTCGAGGATGCTACCTAGATGTGGTATGCAATGCTTCGACTTAAGTTCAAAAATCAATTTAAGTAATTAAAGAGAACTAAGATCTCATTATTCCTCTTCAGGATGCTAAAGAAAATCAAAATGTTAGAAAAATCATGAAAAAACATTACACAAAGTATTCATACACATAAGAAAATTGAAGAACTAAAATTAATTATCACAAGGGTTCAACATATTTTTCCCTTACAATAAAAGTCTCAAAAAAAAAACTAATAAAAATACAAATGGAGTTCACCCTTAAGAATTAAAGAAAGAAGAATAATACAAATCAGAATAAAAAACACCTTGACGATTGTCTTGTTCGAAAGATCTGCGAAGAATAATATCTTCCTCTCTTGACGTTAGGCTCTCTTGAGGCTTGATGTATCTTGTCAATTGGTTTATCTTCTGTTGGTTCTCTCTTTTTCTCTCTTATATTCTCTTCTATCTATATCTCCTCCTGGAATCTTATTTATAGATCTTCAATAAGTTTGATGCGATAGAAAGAGTCTTGACTTGAAGAACTTTGTTTTCAAAAGATATGGCTCAATCCCGGATCAAAAACTCCAAAAGATAACATTTAAACACCTCAAAAGCAATTATTTAACTTTATTTTGAGAAGTTTCATGACCTGAGACAGAATTATCATGATCTTGACGTATCGATTCTTTAATCTCAGCGTCGTGTCATGACTCGTGAAAGTGGATTCATGGTCATGACCTTAAGGTCTTCAATTTCGTTAGTCAACCACGACCCGTAAAGTGTACATCATGGTCTGATCGCATACATACATCTTCCTCATTCATGCACTTACAATCATGATCATGCAATCACGGGCCGTGATTATATTTGTTGTTCTTTGGCTTGTTTGCACTCGTGGCCGTGAAATTGGTTTCACGGCTTGTGACTTTGCCCCGCACGAGCTTGAGTTGTGTCATTCACGACTTTGTGTTTCCTTGTCGTTAATTCATGGCCGTGAAATTGATTTTCACGATCGTGAAGGAAATTGCACTGCTTGCGCTCACTAGCGTGATGGTCTTATCACGGCCGTGACTTTTAAATTTTTTATTAATTTGGCCTCCAATTTCAATCTAGATTATTTATTATTGTGGTCTTCCTTCATCGCACTGCCAAGTACCATGGACATCAAAATGAACACATTATGCAGAATCTGACTCCAAAAACTAAAATAAAATAAAATTATGGATAAAATGATGCATGTGACAATGAAATTGACTAAAATCAGACTAAATATGCTATGAAAAATATGATAAATTTAGTAAACATCAAGGACAAGGCAAGAGAATTCTGCAAGGAAGAGAAGACTTTGAAGACTTGGAGTTCTGAGCTTTCCAAGGGAAATCAAGAGAGACCTGCAAGCATCGTCATCTCCTCCTTAGTTATGTTTGTTCTTTCATTTTATAGTTATTTTTATATGAACTTTGAAATCCTTTGATGTTTAGTTTATCGAAATCGGTTGTATGGATCTTTTCTATTCTAATATAGTCTGAACTTTTTGATAGCATTAGTATTCATTTTTATTGATTGCATGAACATCATAACTTGAGAGAAATTGAAAGAGCTCCAAGATTGTGTAGTCAATTAAGAAGAAATCGAAATAGTTCTTAATAGAGAGAAAATTGATTTTAATATATTTTATTTAATAACTGGTTAGAATTAGAAACTGAAAAGGTTCATTCTTACTTTTTATTTGCAAGATAGATAACTCAAGCTTGATATATTGGTGAGTTAGATAGGTTGAGAGTTCTCCACTTTATCATTGGTTCATGTGCATAGTGTCTGTCTTAGGATCTATAGCACCAGTGTTGTAGATGAGGGTTCTCCTGATTCTCCTTATATTTTATATCTTTTCCTCTTACCTCTGAAGTTATTTAGTTTTTATTTCCAAATTGACATATTTCTAATTTCCCACGTTACTAATTGGAGTTAAAGAGTAGGAATTGGATAGTCCTCGTGGGATTGGGAATCTTACTCATACACTTTATTACTTTTGAGTAAACCTTTTAAACACAACTTGTCGATTGAGCACCCTCAATGGCTAAGAAGTAAGGGAAATCAAAGTCACAATTTTTGAGGGCAAGAACAAAACTGCAAAAGAAGATGGAAGCCTCGAAGATGCACAAGTTGAGCAATGTAAAGCATCATTAGCCAAAAGATACACCAAAACTAATTCAAGTTGGCATCAAAATACTTGGACAAAGCACCAACAAGTCAGTCTATCAATCTCATGAAAAAGACAATGTAAAAGACTTGCTTGCATTGTTGACACATACGATTGGCATACTGGTGAACAAAATTTCCATGCAAAAAGATTACATTTAAACTTTAGAGAAACAAATTTTAGAGACCAAGAGACATAATTCAAAGATTGATGATGTCATCATATCTACAATCGAGACAAGGGGACAAGTGAAGGAAATGTTTAGTTAGTTTATTTCTTTATGAACTTTGAACTCCTTTGATGTTTAATTGTTCATCATTGTTTGTTGGATATGCAAGACCAACTTATCCACAACCTAGAGGCATACTTGACTCAGTTGAAAGGTCAACTCAATTTCGATGAAGCATCTCCTCCTCCATAGCCATTAGAACTCCAACTCATATTCCAATTGTTGGGAAATACGAAGAACAAGAGTAGAAAGATCACACGAATCACAGAAAAACACGCACAAATTTTACGTGGTTCGAAGATGGATCTCCTACGTCCACGGCCGTCGCAGAGAGTTTTCACTATGTTAATGTTCAAAACCACAGAGTACATAACCACTCCAAAAATAATATATATATTATGGAGCTAGGGCAACCGCCCACAAAATAGTGAGATTACATATATACCCCTAAAAATTTTTTTTTGGATCGACGCCAGTAGGGATTGGATGATTAGTCTCCATCTGCTATCTCCAACAATCTCCCACTTGGAGACTTGATCATTACATGAACACTGGGGAAGATCATTTGTAGCATACATAACTCTGGACGGCTCCTCCTTTCGACTAGCACCGAAGGCAAATTGAGGTTGTACAAAACCTCATTTTTTCTGTGACCACTACCTTGGTCAACATATCAACTGGATTTTCTAGCCCACGAATCTTCTCAAGAACCAATGTCCCATCTTCACGAAGATCTCTAATGAAGTGATACTTCAGCCTTATATGCTTTGTTCTAGCATGAAACACTGGATTCTTAGCAAGGTGAATAGCACTTTGACTGTCACTGAACAAACTTGATTTTTCTTGCACCTTGCCCAGTTCTTCAAGAAAACCCTTTAACCAAATCATCTCCTTGCAGGCCTCTGTCATAGCTATATATTCTGATTCAGTAGTAGAAAGAGCAACAACCTTTTGTAACTGAGACATCCAGCTTATAGCAGTGCCACCTAAGGTATAGACATATCCGGTGGTGCTTCTAGCAGTATCAATGTCACCACCTAAGTCTGCATCAACAAAACCCTTCAGATCCAAATTACTTTTATTGAAACAAAGTCCCATACCTTTTGTTCCTTTTAAGTACCGAAAGATCCATTTGACTGCTTGCCAATGTTCCTTCCCTGGATCTGACATATATCTGCTGACAACTCCCACTGCATGAGCAATGTCTGGTCTGGTACTTACCATGGCATACATAAGGCTACCTACTGCTGAAGCATAAGGAACCTTGTACATGTAGTTGCGTTCCTCATCTGTCTTGGGTGATTGATCTTTAGAAAGCTTGAAATGACTCGCCAAAGGTGTTTGCACAGGCTTCGCATGCTGCATAGAGAATCTCTCAAGCACCTTCTCAATATATGCTTCTTGAGTCAATTTCAAAGTACCTGTTTCTGTATCACGAACAATCTCCATCCCAAGTATTTTCTTTGCAGCTCCTAAGTCTTTCATTTCAAATACACTTGATAATTGCTCCTTGACCCTTTTAATTTCCTTCATATCTGAACCTGCGATGAGC
The DNA here is from genome assembly GCA_001647135.1 of Pontederia paniculata. Taxonomy (NCBI): domain Eukaryota; kingdom Viridiplantae; phylum Streptophyta; class Magnoliopsida; order Commelinales; family Pontederiaceae; genus Pontederia; species Pontederia paniculata. Next base: position 22,778 of record LTAE01000324.1, on the reverse strand, counting down.
ATGTCATCCACATACAAGAGTAATATGATGTAGGAATTATCAAAGTATTTGATATAACAGCAGTGGTCAGAAAAGCATCTTGTAAAGTCATTGCTAATCATGAAATTATCAAATTTCCTGTACCACTGTCGAGGAGCTTGCTTTAGGCCATACAAACTCTTGGTCAACTTGCAAACTAGGTTTTCTTTTCCAGGGACTTGAAAACCTTCTGGCTGCTTCATGTAAATGTCCTCCTCCAAATCTCCATGGAGGAATGCTGTCTTTACATCTAATTGTTCAAGATGTAAACTTTCAGCTGCAACTATACTCAAGACCAATCTAATAGTTGTTAGTTTCACAACAGGAGCAAATATTTCAGTATAATCTATACCTTCCTTCTGCTCAAAACCTTTTACAACTAGTCTTGCTTTGTACCTTTTGTTGCCATCAATTTCCTCTTTTATCTTGTACAGCCATTTGTTATGCAATGCCTTTTTTCCTATAGGCAATTCAGTAAGCATCCAGGTTCTATTCTTGATCAATGAGTTCATCTCTTCTTGCATTGCTAACTCCCACTTAACAGAATCCTGGACCTCCAAGGCTTCCCTGAAACATTCTGGCTCACCAGCATCAGTTAACAACATAAAATTCAATGAAGGAGAATACCTCATTGGTGGTCTGATCTCTCGAGTAGATCTTCTATTCGGTGGTGGTGTACTTGGTCCCGCTTGCAGTGATTCAGGTTCTAACTGCATAACATTTTTCTGATATCCAGCAACATCCTCATCTGATATGCCCTCAAGTTCAACTTGAGTTATATTTTCTTTTCCTGCATTATCAGATTCTGCAAAATGTCTATCTTTATACATGGTCTTTTCAACAAATACCACATTTCTTTCTCTGATGATTTTCCTATTTTCATCATCCCAGAAACGATATCCAAATTCATCAGAACCATATCCAATAAAGAAGCACTTTCTAGATTTAGCATCAAGCTTATCTCTACATGCAGAATCTATATGCACATAAGAAAGACAACCAAATATTCTCAGATGAGAGAGATCTACCTCCTTACCACTCCAGACTTCTTCTGGTAATTTGTTCTCCAAAGGTACAGATGGTCCGCGGTTGATCAGGTATGCCGCTGTATTTATTGCATCTGCCCAAAATGACTTAGGTAGACCCGCATGGATTCTCATGCTCCTGGCTCGTTCATTCAGTGTTCTGTTCATCCGCTCAGCCACACCGTTCTGTTGTGGTGTTCTTGGAATCGTCATCTCCATTCGGATGCCATGTTCACCACAGAACTCCTTGAACTCATGATTCACATATTCACGACCATTATCAGATCGTAAACATTTGATTTTGACACCAGTTTCATTCTCAACCTGCATTTTCCATTTTTTGAAAGTAGAAAATACGTCAGATTTATTTTTCAAGAAATAAACCCATACCTTTCTGGAATAGTCATCGATGAATGTCACATAATATAGTGACCCGCCAAGAGATGGAACTGGAGATGGTCCCCATACATCAGTGTGTACAAGTTCCAACTTGTTACACTTTGGTGTCCTTGGCACTTTGGAGAAACTGACTTTCTTCTGCTTTCCCAGCACACAGTCTTCACAAAGTCCAACATCAGTTGACTTCAAATCTGGTAGACGACCCATTTGATGTAGAACTTTCATTCCCTTTTCGCTCATATGTCCAAGTCTACAATGCCAGATGTCGGTCGTATTACTTGAGTCAGCAATTGCTACAGAATTTCTAGCATTTGTGGTCATATACAAGGTTCCCAACTTGTTGCCTCGTGCTACTACCATAGCACCTTTAGTGACTTTCCAAGAGTTACCCACAAACACTGTAGCATAACCCTCAGAATCAAGTTGTCCCATAGAAATTAAATTTCTCTTCAATCCTGGTATATGTCGAACATCTTTCAGCTTCCAGATAGTCCCATTATCTGTCGAGATCTTCACATCTCCCTTTCCCACAACATTTAAGGGTTTATCATCAGCAAGATAAACCTTTCCAAAATTTCCAGTAGTATAATTTTCCATACACTCCATTTGTGAGGTAGAGTGATATGAAGCTCCAGAATCCAGAATCCATGATTCTGCTGGACTGTCCACACTCAGAATTAAAGCATCTGAGATTTCTTCTGTTGCAACATTAGCCGACTCCTCATTATTTGGCTTCTTCTTTGGTGCTCTGCAATTTCTCTTCAGATGACCTTTCTTTCCACAATTCCAGCATGCAAATTCACCAGATTTTTCGCCATGCTTTGATTGACTTCGTCGTTTAGACTTTGACCTGCTTTGACTATGCCATCGTTGTTGTGTTCTTCCTCTGCTCTCTGCACTCAGAGCCGCACCAGAATTTTCTCCAGATTCTCTTCTGCGAATATCCTCGCTCAGAATCAAGTCTCGAATATCATCGAGTTTTAATTTGGTGGATCCGGAAGAACTACTAACCGCCGTCACAGTGGCGCCCCAACTTTCTGGTAAGGAAGACAATAAGATTAGGGCCTTAACTTCATCATCAAAAGTAATATTCACCGAACTCAATTGTGTTATGATGATATTGAATTCGTTGATGTGATCCGCAATAGAAGCCCCTTCAGACATCTTCAGATTGAATAGTCTTCGCATCAAATAGACCTTATTTGACGCAGACGGTTTCTCGTACATGTTTGATAATGCCTTCATCAAACCCGCCGTGGTTTTCTCATTCACGATGTTGAAGGCGACGTTACGAGCCAACGTCAATCTAACAACACCCAGGGCCTGCCGATCCAACAGTGCCCAATCTGCGTCGCTCATGGAATCTGGCTTATTTTCTGAGAGTGGTTGATGTAGTTTCTTCTGATACAGATAGTCTTCAATCTGCATCTTCCAGAAGCCGAAATCTTTATCATCGAACTTCTCAATCTTGACATTTCCATCATCTATCGTCATCGCTCCCACCGTCCACTAACACCGTGGCTCTGATACCAGTTGTTGGGAAATATGAAGAACAAGAGTAGAAAGATCACACGAATCACAAAAAAATATGCACAGATTTTACGTGGTTCGGAGATGGATCTCCTACGTCCACGGTTGTCATAGAGAGTTTTCACTATGTTAATGTTCAAAACCACAGAGTACATAACCGCTCCAAAAATAACATATATATGATGGAGCTAGGGCAACCGCCCACAAAATAATGAGATTACATATATACCCCTAAAATTTTTTTCTTGGATCAGCGCCAGTAGGGATTGGATGATCAGTCTCCATCTGTTATCTCCAACACCAATATATGGAAGAAAAAACTTCATGCATTAAAGAAGCAATTTCCGTAATTACTTCTCAAATTACCAAATATCAAAAGGATGTGGAAAACCCATTTGTGATCATTTGTCCATGTCACAATCAAAACATTTATAAAAAAGATGGAGACCCAAAAGATATTTTCAGCAAAATACATGGACTACTTAGTGGAGGATAAAAGAGACAAGCTAAGACATTATGGAAGATGGGATAACGTCAGAAAAAGGAGCTTATGTTTGGAAATTTTCAACACTCTTCAATGCATCATCTCCTAACGGCCACCACAATAAGAGGAGAGGATGCCACCATTGACATTACACCATTAGCAGCATCACCATCACCATCAAATCAACTTCATCCAAATAATGGAGATTAAAGAACCCCACTCCAAATCAATAAGAAGAAAATTCAAAAAGTCAAATGCAAGGCCAAAGCGAAAAAGAAGGTTATGAGAAGTTGGAGATGGTTGGGTGCATATTCACACTCGTTTGAGGTGCAACACTCTTCATCTACATAATTGAATACAACTTGGAGACGTCGAGTCTGCGACGTTAAATAAGAGCGTTTGTTAGGAGGTAACCCAATTCACTTTTTTTTTAGTTAGGTCTATCTCTTTTAAATTGAGCATCCTCTCTCTCACACACACAATTGCTTTGAGTGTTGCTTGTCATAGGTCCTATGTGCAACAAAGAAGTCTACATAAATTTTTGAAACATATGGTGGAATACCGAATATGGAGTAATTTAAGTCAATGCTATAAGAACATCATTGAAAATCTTAAGGTGGAAGGTTCATGAGTTTTCACATTTATCAATACACATCCCTACGTGACAATCATCACAGCTGGTGAAGAAATAATATGAACACGAAGGATACAATTATTGTCAAGAAATTCTCCATCAAAGTTTCTACCTGCAACTCATTGATGAAATTTGTAAACTTGGGTGAGATCTTTCCTTTTTCTTTATTTTCTTTTTATCAGTCATTTTGTACCCATTGGGTTTGACTCACAACTATGCTATTGCATTTCATATTTAATTTTAGTATTTGATTTTCCTTTCGACCATATCTCTTACGTAATGCATTTTTATTGGAAAAATATATAAAATGAATAATTTTTTTTAAAAAATCCAAAAATATAATGTTCAAGCTTTTTACTTGTTCATTATTATTAATTATTTTCTCTCGCGGATAAAATCTTTCCAATCTATGAAACTTAATTACTTCTATTTTTTATTAGGTATCACCATGGTATTGAGTATTGAAATGTTGAATGTTGCTAAGTAGACATATGACTCTTAGATGACTACTTCTTTTCCAAATTTTTTCATTAGTTTGTATTATAGTTGCATTTTTATTGAATGCATTAAGTATCTTTTGAGTTTTTGTATCTTTGGAAAAAAATTTGAAAAGAAAAAAAGTAAAATAAAAAACATAAAAAATGAATAAAGTAATTAAGGAGATACAAGTGTGTTATTTGAAACTTTGGTGTGTTTGAGTAATTAGATCCGTAGGAGATCCTTGTCTGGTAATCTAAGACTAACTAGTATGGGATCTATCGATTGAAAATCCATTACATGAACTGCCTTATAGAGAAGATGAGTATTCAAATCACTACTTAATTTCGAATTTTTCAATTTAGAATCGGGCAAGTAAGCTCGAGTTGCGCTTCAACACATGTTGCCCTAATGTCGTTTGGTCTAGGAATCATTAATCAAAAGATCACTACGTGACTTGTTTGCGCAATCCTATTTGTATATTAAAACTCATTTGAAAGAAGAAAGGGGATTGCAATAAAAAAGAATTCAAATGATCTATTAAGTTCATATGATACTTGTGTTTTCATTATGTGATGGACCATATGTTTTCATTTTATGGAGCTAGTTTAGAAGAAGTTGAAATATGTTTGCATTCAAAAAGTCTATGAAGCTAGGATTTTTGGAAAGTGGTTAGATACTTTGTCTATAGTTGTGTAAAAAGAATAGTAGGAAGAAAGTATTAGTTGACAATATGAAAGCTATAAGTGTATCCAATTAGTTCTTGAGCATTGTCTTAATTTTTTTGCTCGAGGACAAGCAAAATTTTGAGCTTGGGGACAATTTGATGCATGCATTAAATTTATACATTTGGCACTCATTTAGATATATTATTTGTATGTTTTTCATGCATTTAATTATTAATATTATGATATTTGCTTGGAATTGGTTATTTACCCACATTGTGTGTTTTCCTTGTTCAGGAGCATAAAATCATTTAATGCAAAAGGATGAGATGAGGACATGAATTTGGATTATCAACACTTTCATGGACATAAGCCTCTTCATTCAAATTTTTATATTCACCAAAAATAGGGAGATTTCACGGGCGCAACCGAAGAACATTCATATATTCACTTTAACAGGCATTAAATCAATTTTACGGATGCAACTGAAGCATGCATGTTGAGGCACTATTCGACGTCATAGGTGTGAAATCAGTTTAACGGGCGCTACAAAAGACATAATTTCAACAATGAAGATTTATGATCAGGAAACTATTGTCACGAGCATGAATTAGCCAATTTTTGCCCCGAACTCCTACTTCAAAGAATATTTACGGGCCATGAATGCAACCGTCGATGTTGAACCTCATTCAAACTTACTCAAACTTCATTGAAAACCCTAAGGGACATTTGAAAATCCTATAAAGAATACCCTTGGGCACCTAAAGAAGGCATCTTAATATTGGATGATCATCATCAAAGAGAATCAATCATCTTTTTAGATCATCTTTTGGAGGCCAAGGCAAGAGAATTTTGCACAAAAGACAAAATAAGTGGAGAAGGCTTTAGAGGCTTATAGTTCAGAGCTTTGCATGAAAATTCATGAGAGACTTGCAACCATCGTCCTCCCTTTCGTTTGTTTTCATTTTCTAGTTTTTTTCTATGAACTTTGAACTCTTTTGATGTTTAGTTTTCAAACTCCGTTATATGGATCTTTTCTAATTTTATATAGGTTGAACTATTTTATAATATTCATTTCGTTCTTATTGATTGCATGAATACCATAACCTGAGAGACCTCGAAAGAGCTTTAAGGCTGTTGAGTCAATTAAGAATAAAATCGAAAGAGCTCTTAGTGGAGGAAAATAATTTTAATGAATCTTATTTAATAATCTGTAGAATTAAAAATTGAAATGATTAATTTTTACTTTTTAGTTGCAAGATAGATAACCCAAACCTGAGATATTAGTGAATTAGGTTGAGGGTTTTCCGCTTTATCATTTTTATTAATGTGTGTTAGTGCCTGCGTTACCATAGCATTGGTGGTGTAGACGAAGGTTCTCTTGATTCTTCTCATATTTGATATTACTTCGTCTTGCCTCTGAAGTTATTTACTTTCTATTTTCAAGTCGACATATTTTTAATTTCTCACATTATTAATTGGGATTAGAGAATAGCTAAATAGATAGTCCTCGTAGGATCGATAATCTTACTCATATACTTTATTACTAGTGCACCTGCTAGCGTATTGCTATTGTAATTTTTGCATTAGTCAACTCTCTCTGCTGCAAAGATGATATCCTTTTTAGTACCTCTTGTTCTTTTTCTAAAGTTATATCTTCTGGATCTTCTGTTGGTTGAACTACAAATGGTGATTGTGGATCATGTAGTTGTTTGACAATCATGGGAAGAAGTCCCATTGTAAACTTGGCGGAGTATGTGCATTTCCATCAGTTCCACTTGTATTTTGTGTCATCATTGTTATGAACCTATAAAATGGGACACTTAATCGATTAGAAGTATTATGATTAAAAAAATTAATACCATGCTAAATTTTCATAGGATATAGATCTTTAACCAAAAGAAAATTTTAGAGATATCTAACTGGATGGAAGAGACATATGCATAAATGAGAAGTAGAAACTAAATGCTCAAACAAATTTAATTGAGGAATGTAAAACATGTAATCCCAAAACTGATAAAGACACCTAAATGCTAATCTAGCTGACAACTATTTGTTGTAGCAACTTATCAACAATAGTAAGAGGTTTGCACTAGTAAGTAATTGCTAAAAGATCCTCTCTAGCTTAGTTCCCTATTGCATTTCACGATTCCATCAGTTTTTTTAAAGACAATATTGTGTCTTTGGATACTTGATCAAGTGTTAGCTGTTAAGGAATTGAAACACATAACTAATTTATTTATGTTGCCTTAATTTCATCATGATAAATATATTATGGTCATCCAAGAAATTTTCGAAAATGAGTCTTCCATATTCTGCTTTGTATTCATATCTGAAAGAAAATGCTTTCTTGCAGATTTTTTATTCATAAGGCAGGAGATAAATTATCAAAGGCCAAAGTGTAGCAAAGGAAATGCTTTCAGATTTTTCATTCATAGAGTTTGTTTGCTTTTTTTTCTTCTTCTTTTCGAAGAGAAATGATTTTTAATTCTCAAGACTTAACATTTTTAGTGGAAGTTTCCAAACTAAGTTTGCTAATTGGCGAGTTTGTGATGCCAAACCAAGTCATCTACAAAGAAGATTTTTAGCATATATCATGCCTTTATAAAAAAGATTGATGGGTAACACCTTAAAATATGCAATTGCCTAGACATCAAAGAATCAAAGTTGCAATCTCTTATACTTCACACCAATAGTATAAACCAAAATGATGAGTCATCTTCAAATTGGAGGAAAGGATCAAAGTTCATTTTGAATAGACAAAAACTCAAATAGGTTCTAGGCATTCAGTTGTAGCATTTTAAGATCCGAAAACTCTTCTCAAACCAGCAATTAATCCAATGACTAATTCGTTAATCATTTTAACAATACAATTTAACATGATTTGTGTAAAAAGGTTGCAACTCACCAAAGCCCTGAGGAATTATGAGTCGAGAGGGTGTCCACCGATGAATCGTGTGGAAGCCAAGAAGGAGAGCCGAAGAGGGCTAGAGACTCTTCGGTTGTTGGAGAGGGTGTCAACGTCGAATCCAATGGAGAGAGTAACCATCAAGTTGAGACGAAGCAAAATAATCCTAAAAGTCTAAAATTAAATCCATAAAATTGAACCCATAAAACTTGAACAGACCCTGAACCACAAGTGGACCAGATCAACAACAGGCAAAAATAAGATATTTTGGTCGGCCCTACGAGTTAGATCGGGTCAACTCCGGTCAAAAAATTTGAACCCATAGTTGGAAGATTGACGGGTCGGTTGGGTTCATCTCGACCATGGACCCGAACCGACCCAAATACATTTGAGTCGATTCGATTTAATGGGTTCACAGGTCGACCCAACTCGGTGAACACCCTTACTATCGGGCCTATTGATAGAACACACATCTTAACACATCAAGAAGCTGACACAAGTATTTTTTTCATAATAATAAATGTGTTCTATTACAAAATATAATGACTGGAGTATCATTTGACATGACATTCCTTTATATTTGCATTGGATGAAAATGTTTAAATCGTGCTTTGAGGAAGAAGATATTGTTGTACTATAAGGTACAACCTATTATGTCATTTATTGTAAATTGGGTTATTATTTTTAATGTATGTTATTTAGAAAAAAAATCTTTTTTGTTTAGAGAAGTTTTATTTTATGAATGTAGAATATTTCAATATAGATAAGTTTTTGACACTATATAGAGAAGATAGGTATCACTTGGGTACATTCAATATGAACACTTGTGTAGTTGTGTGGAGCAAGCCTTTGGGCTATTGAAAAGATGATTTAAGAATACTTCGTTCACCTACTGAATATCCATTTAGGAGCTAAAGGAAAATTATGCTAGCATGTGGTTGTGATACACGACTTTATTCAACGCTTTCAATGAGAGACATTGCATCCGTACCTATATAAAAAAGAGCAGATGATATGGTACCATCTATTGATGTTGGTAACAATGAGAGGATGCATGACGAGCAACTATGGGACAATATAGCAACTGGGTTAAGGAATTATCACTGACATTGTCGTAGTAAGAATCTTCTATTTTTAGCAAATATTTCATACTAAAGAGCATGCAATATAGTAAAGAGTGTGTATTTCATATTATGTCCACCAAAGATTTTTCCTTTTTTTTTCCATTTTACAACATTGCTTGTCCATTTGTCTACAATTCTGTATATGATGTGTATCATATGAAAATGCAACATAAATAGAATAGGTCGCTTTGCCTTTGTTCTATTTCTTGCTTAGATAAAGGTAGTTGCTATGTCTTCAATTTTGTGAATGATGTGTATCATTTGTGAAGTTATTCTTTTCATGCAATGTACCTATGCTTCATTTTTGCACGTGTAATGCTGATCAATTTTGTACATTTTCATGAGATACCTTGGACGACAATTAGAATGGCTGACCCTCCATGTTTTTATGTTATTTTCAAAGACCGGAAATCAAACATTTATGAATCTTGAAATCATTGCCAAGAATAGGTGTTCGGTTATGAAAATTGTGTCTTGAAGAAGTTCGACATACTCGAGCTGACAATGACCTCTTTGTCTCATTATCTTGTTGGAATGGACAAAATAAGTGGAGCAATATGAGATATCACGATTAAAAAATTAAAGAACGATAAAAATGCAACATGAATGCAAGTGTTTAGGTAACCTTAATCTGGTATTGTGTGCGCCTTTGATTTCTATGTGCTTAGAATTGTGTCTCCTAAGTGCAAATGTGTCGATATATGTAATTGTGTGATTTGGATGTTGTAATACGGATGATTTTGTGTTAGTGTCATTTTAGCGTTGACAACTCTAAACTTGTTGTTGCCATGTTGATGTGTCGATCTTTTGTAAGATGTTAAAACAATGTATAGTAGTAATGCAGTATGGATGGATATGTTGTGAATGGACACATGTGATTGAATTTTATATGATGGACGGTTAATCATGTGTTGTTGCCTTATTATGGTACAATTATATATACATTGTGTCAATTCGTTATATATGCTTTGTTAAATATTAGATCAATCAAATAAAGTGTTATTTCCATGATTGAGGTTATTCGATCTATCAATGAAATAAAAGTATATATAAATTTATCCAATTATTAGTTGATGCAAAAAAAAGTACAACTTTTGCTACATTTTTTCACAATAAAGTAGAATGATTATTTTTTATATTTACTTATATATACGTTTAGTTTTTACTATGATTTATTTCCATGACTATTCTTTTATATTTATTTATGAACATATTTTTGGGTTTGATAATATAAATATGTATAAAATAATATTTTTGACAAATTAAATATGTTCACGATTATTTTCAAATATAGAAAGGTAAAATGATCACTGCAAACAAAGTGGTAAGTCAGTTCACTATCAAATTCCAACTACATCCAAACACCCATGGGATCCATCTATTTTGATTTTAACATAATCCAAACATTCACTATAACTAATCTGTCAAATCAAGGAACCCAAATAATTCAAATTTTACTTGTAAAATGTCACCTTAGACTTTTGCACAAATATTTTTAGACAATGTTGATCAACTTAATATTTATTATTTTTTATATTAAGTGAGATTAGAAGCTTGACATTTGATGCATGTAATTTTTAGCATATTTTACATAACATATTTAGTATATTTTTAATTAGTTTCTCCATGACATGCATCATTTTACTTAATATGTGGTTTATTTCATATGAGTCGGTATCTACCCAAACTCTTATATATTTCCATAGGATTGTATCAAAAAGGCAAAGGAAGGCATTACAAACATGACAAGAAATAAATTCTTCAGCAAAATAAAAGTTTAAATTATTGTCACGACCATGACGGGCAATATCACGATCGTGACCGCAAAGGGAGGAAAAGTCTTCGAAATTGTCACGTCCATGATGGCCAATGTCACGGCTGTGACCACAAGGAAATCTGATGCCATAAATTATCATAGTCGTGATGGACAATTCACAACTGTAGCCGCAAGCGCGAAGATGGAAGGGCCAAAATCACGAGCATGAAGGTGTCGTCACGACCGTGGTTGCAAGGAGGATTTTAATTGATACGGCCGTGAAGGTACAAATCATGGCCGTGAAGACATGATACACGGGCATGATCGCGGGAATAAAGGAAGTTTGTTTCAAAGATTCACAGCCGTGAAATCCATATCATGGGCCATGAAGATATCGACAAAGGTTACGATCACGGTCGTGAAATCTAGTTCACGGACAGTGAAGAATTCGAAGAAAGAGGTCATAGTTACAGTCACGACCGTGAAATCCAATTCATGGGTCATGATAATTACCCCTATTCACTGACCACGTTTGATCACGACCATGAAAACTCCTATCAAAGTCGTGACACACAAATTTGAAATAAACTTTTTTTTATTCAATTTTTGTCCAAACTTCCATTCAAGGGTGATATTTGGCCTAATCTCATCGGATTGAAGAGTTGAACATTAACTTAACTTCCAAGGATTCTCAATCCTCTCTTGGATATAAATAGAGTAAAAACCCCTTCTGAAGGGGGGGGGGGGGGCTGGTGAAAAACGCTGCTAGAGTTCTACTAAGAAGAAGAAGATTGTGCATTCGTGGAAATGTTGTTTTGCAATTTTATAGTGGACTCTTGTAATCTTTTNTGAAGGGGGGGGGGGTGCTGGTGAAAAACGCTGCTAGAGTTCTACTAAGAAGAAGAAGATTGTGCATTCGTGGAAATGTTGTTTTGCAATTTTATAGTGGACTCTTGTAATCTTTTCTACTTTGGGATGAACTACTTACTCATGAATTATTCCCCTATGGAGTAGTGTTTTTAGGGAATTTTTGAACCTTGTTTTGGATTAGATATTTTCTAAATTGTTTCTTTTAAAACATGGATGTTATTTTTAAAGTTTTTGCTTCCCTCTGATGATCATGAGTTTATATAATTGACTGATTAGTGTGATTGAATTCATTAATTCGAACTTGTGGAGAAATTAATTTTTGAATATAAATCATAGCATTGCATGTCACAATCCAATTACTCGCTTGAGATTCTAAATTGTGTGATATGTTGATAGGACTTGTTTAAGCAATCAACAATACATGTTTTTGCAAATCTTTCATGCATCTTAGATTCGGATTTGACTAGAGTGGATTTATTTGAACATCCCCATAAAACTTGACTTTGAGAGATCATAATTTTAGCAGATTTAGTCCATCATTAGGAATAATTTGTGCTTAATTTAACCAATATGAAATAGTGATGAGCAAAATTCCTAATGTCCCCAATTTGATTTTAAATATCTCAATCTATTTTTCGAATTCTCATTCTCTTATTCTCTCATTTATTTTATTTTATTTTTCAATTTATTGGCATAAAAAATTGAATTTAATTTTAAATTAAACTTTTTCTCTGTCGCCTTGATTTAAATAAATTTAATCACAATAGTCCTCTTGGGAACAATATCCCTTGTCATCTTTTATATCACGTGTGAGATCAATATACTTACTGACATTTTTCTTTATGCTGGATTTTACGCATTAACATTCGTGTTGAGCCACACTCAAACAAATTAAATCGAATTTAACAATGATCGAGTTCGTGTCGGCACGAGACAATTTTGTATAGTGCCAGAAGGCCTTTTGTGTCGGCACAACACGACCTGGTATACATTGGTTGTTTCATGCAATGGTGCAAAACATATATCTTTTACTTTTTTAAAAATTTTAGCTTTACCTAATAGTTATTAAAATAAATACTTAAATAGTTATTAGTTAGTATTATACTTTACATTGTATTTTTTATTTATTGGAATAATATACATATAAAAAACAATATAGTATATAAATAATAATTATAATACATTGTAATAGTATAACACTATATAAGTAAAAATTGTAATTCAACTTCAACAGAAGAATATGTTCAAGTTAGGCCCGTGTTATATCAATGCGGACGACTCACTCATTTACCCATCTTTAAATTTTTTTTCACAGATGCTTTACCAGCTATTAATTCGGATATTTTTGCTTAAGTCAAGTTTTGCACATGGATCATAGATTTTATTTTATGTGTGTAAAATGATTATATTGATATTCGTACTCATAGGTGAAATATGTCTAAACCTCAAAGAAGATTAATTTCTTTCATGATGATTAAAAAGTGATTGGTTGAAGCGATAATGATTTGCATTATTGCAAAAATACAAAGAAAAGTCATATAACATAAGCAGAAGTTAATATGATTGTCTTGTTCCTAAGATCCAAATCTTCTTACACCCACCAATTTTTTTATAAACATTGATCACGAGAACAAAACATTTCGACTAATGAGAAATAAAAACAATGAAACCTGAAATCCATAGAAACATCTCAAGGAATGTAGAATAATTTTTTCTTTGCATTTTCAAAGAGAATTTTAGTCCAGTTTCTAGACATGAATTTTCATTGTATTTCAGTCCTATATAAAGCAGCAAAAGGATTGTCATTTTTCATGAATGAATTCCTGTTCGTAGCTGAAATATTATCGTTAGCACGAGTTCATAAAATAATGTTTAAAAAGTGCATTTGCATTATTGAATAATTATGTCAAGCACCACATTTTATTCCTTTCCAAACAATATTTTTAAAAAAAGTGTGTTCTGTAACAAAAGAATGAGCAAAATTTTATATATATATGCAGGAAAAAATTATGGTGCAATTACGGTTAGGTGTCGTCATAGGATAATGTATTGCTAACATGATTTTCAATCATTTAATTATAGTATGTGTATATTATCATGTAATAGCATTATATATATATTATATACACATATATATATATATATATTGTTGGGAAATACGAAGAACAGAAGTAGAAAGATCACAAGAAACACAGAAAAACACACACAGATTTTACGTGGTTGATTCGGAGATGGATCTCCTACGTCCACGGCCGTCGCAGAGAGTTTTTCACTATGTTAATGTTCAAAACCACAGAGTACATAACCGCTCCAAAAAATAACATATATATGATGGAGCTAGGACAACCACCCACGTAATGGAGAAAATACATATATACCCCTAAAAATTTTTTAGGTCTGCTATCTCCAACATATATATATATATATATTATATATATACTAACAGTTTGAGGTAGTCATATGATTGCCATTATCAGATTCTACTTTTATTTGAACTTTAATATTCTAGTTTTTTTTTAAAAAAAACAGTCAAACTGCATACTTAGACACGGATAAGATCGACATTATAATAGAAGTTAAAATTATTATACTGATGACCAGAAGAGTATAATGAAACATTTTCTTAATTTATTTTGCAAGTCCAATTGCCACAGACAACATATCGACTTGCAAAATGCTGCTTCTTTAGTTCAAACCTCTCTTGCTGCTATTACAAATATTACAGGAACAACATCTACTAAATAATGCGTTACAGATGCACGGGCACTGTAGAAAGGAATCAAATCATATGGTCCCTTAATCACAAACAACTTGTCATGTTTGAATTAATTAGAAAACACATAATACAATTATTTACCAGTAAAACAACAGCATGTTGTTTTCTCTACAATGGCATTGGTAAGTTCACTGTAGGAAACCGGCAAGCTGCATGTGCATACTCCATCTCCTTAAGATTACAATCTGGAACCACATGCGTTCTATCAACTGCAGCAAGCAAAGAGAAGCTCCTTCGCAGTCCATGTGACTTGCGCGAGGTCTTGCAGTGAACTAATTGTTTCTTTGTCCAATGGAAATAGCTTAGAGAGGCACTCTGTTGACAGAGATACATCAGTTTTAAGACAACAAAAATGCTGAGCCAATAGTTAGCATGTGTGTAATAAGTGAAAGGGAAGTTCAAAGAACAATTTGAAGTACGACCAAAGACAATTTTAAAGGTAGAAGTTTACCTGGATGCCTAGTGAAGTTGAACAGTGATAGTGAAGCCAAAACTCTTTCCTCCTGTGGTCTATCATAGCCCAAGCTCTCAAATAGTCGAGGTACTAGAATTGAACACGCTATTACTTGAAGATTGTTGGCATTGTGCATTGAAGAAAGAGAGCTGGTCATCCAAGCAACTGTGACAAGGCATGAGCGTGCCAGACTCGGAATACTATCAGCTATACAATTTGAGAGAGCTACCAAAAACCTTTTGTTACCACTTCTTAGCAAGATTATGGAGAGCTTTCGAAGCCAATCTTCAGTGGCTTTTTCTTCTTCTTCCTGGTGATTATAGCAAGTATGTTAATCAAATTGATGACTTCAATGAGATAGTCACAATATAGAAGTGATTGATCAGTAAAACATTTATGACAGAATAAGTTAAGCTAGGTTAAGTTGCAGAGACATCCTCACAGTTGACTTCATAAGAAAGAAAGATTAATCTAAACAGCTCACAGGCCAATGTCTCTCAGATGAACATTGTTTCTTTTTTTGGTTGACAAGATGAACATTGTTTTAAACAAAGCCCAGTAGCACATGCACTTGAAACATCTAGAGGAAATCTCTTTTAGAAAATTTTAATCGTATAAAACATTTATGCAGCAAGTATCACATGTAAAATCTGAAACGACCAAAGACATAGTGGTACATAATTCATATGCTTATATATTTCAATGCTATGCAAATATACATGATAGGTTTTTGTTCGTTTCATAGTGGAAAATAACGTTTTTCCTACTAATAGATCATATTGATGATAATCACAAGCATTTTCAAAGTTATAAAGGGGTTTACATCATGGAAGGTCATTTGAAGTAAGAATTGGAATAATCGCAATGTAGAAAAACATGTTAGCATTCATAACTATGACAGCGAGATTAAAGTTTCCTCTTTGTGCACCAAATGATTGGATATCTGCAGATGTAATCCAACTGAGCCCCATGCTTCAATGTGATTTTCAAGGGAAATATATAACATGCTTGTAAGCTGTTTAAATTTCACTACAGCATGTTTATAGTATATTTCTTTTAAGCCCAACCATCTCAAAAATGTAATATACGATGCACACAAGTTGCTGGTAGCTTACTGATCTCGTATCTTCGTCTATTACTATCTCTTTGCTTCTAAATGAATCTGAAGGGCTAACAGTTGTCCCTGCTCTCTTTAGCAACCATTTCTCCGATGTGGCCTCTCCCATGCGAGAAAACCTTCCACTCAAGAGCATGAGAGCTCTTTTGCACTGTTCTTGAACCTTTTTGTTATGTGAGTTACGTTCAAGGGCTCCTATAATAGCATCAATTGCCTCTTCTCTATATGTACTGTACTGCAAAGGATCTCCCTGAAACATAACTGCAGATGTGGATTGTACATAGATCTGATATGAAATTATAGATATTTTAGATGTATAATAAAAGAAAATGGTTGCAAAAATCATACCAGAAGATCAAGCAGTACCAAAAGGGCTGCAGCAAGTGGACGTTGTTCAAGAGGAGCTTGTTGGATGTAGACCAACAAGACATGCATGGTGTTGAAGCAACCATCATGCTTAAGCTCCTTTAAGAACTTAACAATCTTTGTTGTTCTGTTTTATACATAAAAAAAGGACTTTGAACTAACACCATAGATGATAATTTTAATGCCTATATTCAGAACAAAATAATGATCCAATGCCACAATGATATTTATATGTCAGCCATACCACAAATTTCTGGCATTCCGTACAGATAAGATGTTCTATAAGAGAGCTGAGAAATTCATTCTTACTTTCATTTTAGACAGTAAGAATCTCAATGATGATGAACATGCAAACTTGCAGAAATAAATATTTATACAATTAATGCATTTAGTGCAATGTATTATGTGCAAAGATACTTCCAACAGATGAAATATAAATTTTGGTCTTCAAGTATATGAATAAAAACATTGTAGCTGAACTAGCACAAACACGATTGGGAAAGATAAGAAATCATAGCAATGCTGTATCTCGGAGCATACCTGTTAAGACAAACAAGCTCATTCAGCAAAGATATTGCACTTCCACTAGACCTTAATTGGTTTCCGAGAAGGAGTTGAATGACAGATGCCTTCTTTATGTTTGCAGCCAAATACTGTCGGCAACTTCCATCTGCTTGGATACATCTTGCTAAGAGTGAAGCACTACTTTTTCTTTCCCGTGCATCACCAATTTCAAGTCTTCTGATCAGCAGATCCAAACCACCAAGCACAATCAGCTGCTTAGCATTTTCACCATTTCTATCCACATCGAAACCCATAAGAAGCTGGTCCAGAAAGTAGAATGCGGCTGATTTTGTAGAGCATTGTACAGTGAACAATTTCTGAATTTGATCTCCATATTCCAGCACCCGTAATACCAGTGGTATCCAATCCAAGGATAGCATCTGCTTTGCCTTTGGTTTTAGCAGATAAAGCACTACTGCAGCCTTCAAGAAAAGATTGTCACTTCTCAACAACCTCAAGAATATCTCAAGCTGTGGGTCAGAATTCAATATCAACTGTCTATTTACTTCATTCCTTGTGACCAATTCAGCTAAAATAGAAATTGACAACTCTAATGCATGTTCATCTTTCGAAGTGAATATTACTTCCAGTAGTCCTTCTATTATAGATGATTTGGACAATGTTTTCATCATAACTGCATCTCCATCTGAAGCTAACCAAGCTTTAGCAATGACATGGACTGCAGCCTCACATTCCCTAAGGTTATCAGAGCCTGAAATCAAAGCAACAGCTCCTCCAAGGTTTGTTGAAGGAACATCATTTTCTGTTTCTCTTGAAATGATGGTGGATTCTTTCTTGGGAGTCTTGGCATGGTGATGAATAGCAGCTGCATCTGGAGTACTGTGGCATAGGAGTAGCCGAAAAGAATTTGACTTGCGTGGTTCTGATGCCACATCATCTGATGGTTGATCCTTATTATTGTGGAGTTCCCTTTGACTAATCCCCTTGTTGTTCTGTCTACTCAGAAAAGAACCAATATTTGAGAAGATTTGAAGAAATACCAGTTTACAGATCAGAAATAGTTAATCAATATTAAGCTAAACCTTTTTTTTTCAGATCAGTGTACAAATTAGAAGAGACAACCATTATCATGTATTCTTCCCCAAAATCCTTCCACTTAATTGAAAATTGAAATTCTTTATTATCATGAAGAAAATAGACATGCTTGAATATCAGCATTCTAGATCTAGAAAACTAAAAGAATTTAAGGATGTAGTACATAAGTATGTTTAAAATGGTAGAAATGAGGTATTAGTGCCATAATTTTAGCCATTTAATTAACACATGTAAAGAAGTTCAAATAGAAGATATTTTAAAGTAACTAAAGATATAACTAAGTAAGTGAAAATGAGAGTCCAGTTATTGCATAAAACTTGGGAATGAGGAGCACCAAAGATCAGAAGGGTCCTTGATGAGTCATTTTTGTGTTCTCAGGTTTGACATTACATGGATTTTCACAGAACAACAATGCGTACAACATGTTTAGACTTGATGTGCATCTAAAATGGGAAAAAACCAACTGAAGATGCAAATAGAAAGATCTGAGAAATTCGAAAGCTTACTTCATGTGCAGGCATGACAGTAGGGAATTATGAACATGATCCATGGAGAAATTTGCTATATGGAAGCTTTTTAGAGATGAGAGAATCTAAGAAGTATGCAGAACATTTATAGAGTGATTTTTTCTGTGTTATAATACTTAATAAGACATCCTCTGGGGCCAATATATTGTCTGTAGCAATTATATTGCTTATAGAGGAAGCAATTAGACATATGTTTTTGTCTGCTTATCAGAATTGCATAGGTAATTCACCCACTACTTCCTACAGGTAGATTCTCCTGTAAAGTATCAACAATGTATGAACTCTCCACTATCAGGTAATTGGCAGCAAGAATAAGGAAAATAAGCCACATTTACTAACATGAGTGAGTTTGCTGAGCTTGCTGGTGGCTTCATGAATGTCGAGTTCCCTTTGCGAATCTTCCGCCAGCAGTCCATCATCTATATCATCATGTCCAGGAGATGGACCAAACACAGCTTGATACCTACATTGATTTCGGATTCAGGCATGCACATTGCTACATCATAAGCAGGAAGAACAGCAAAAGAACAAGAGAAGGCAATGCACATTGATGCATACAGGCTTCTATTAACTGAATTCTGCGACATTGATACGGATCTACTTCCCCAAGCCTCGAGATAACTAGGCCTATTCGGCAATGACACCGCAGGGGTAGGCGGCGCCTTGCCCCCAACCTTTAGCCACTCCTTGTAGTAAAGTGCGAACTGAGCAGTACCAGCATCCATCTGGTCATTGTAGGCTCTGTTCAACCCCTTCATCCGCTGATTCCTGTCCTCCACCTCCCAATCAGAGACGAGCTCCATCTCCTTGTTGTACCACACCTTGAGATGAAGCAAATGAGGGAGTAGGAAGTGCTCCCACAGATCCGGCAGCAAGTTCCTGCGCGCGAGGTACGGCGCATCGGCGAACACCTGAAGCAGGTGCTTGGCGGAGACCCCGTCGTTCCGCTCGATTCTGTACACAACAGCAAGGTAGAACTGCGCACAGGCCGAAAGGTGCGAGTTTGGCACGCCGCAAGTGTACCCGCCACCGCTCCGCGACTTGGACGAGTTCAGAGAGGCCACGACGCTGAGGAGCCTGATACAGTTCCTCAAAGAACGAATTTTGGAGTCCCTCGGGGGCCCCGCGGCAGCTGCAGTGCCGACGCCGCACCCGTTGGCGCCTTCTTCGGCGAGTCGCTCGATGCTCTCGATTCCGAGCTCGAGGTTGGCGAGCACCGCATGGGCAGCGCCCGTGCTGGCGGCGGCGATGCAGGCAGCGCATTTCTCGCGAAGCCGCCGCCGAAAAGTGACGTCCTTGAGGAAACGGCCGGCGTAGCCGGCAAGGATGGCGACGACCGCCCGGAGCGCCGCCTCGCCGGCGGCGGGGTCGCCGTCGTCGTTCTCGTCCACGTGTACTTTCGGCGGCGGCAGGGAGCGGGCTATGGAGCCAGCGGACCGGTTGGAGTTAGAGGCGGAGTTGGTGGTACGGCTGGAGGGGATGGCTGCCGGGGCTCGATGACGCCGGCGGTCGGAGGTGCGGCCGGCGTCGGAGCACAGAGGGGGAGGAGAGGAAAGCTTCCGGCGGGGCTTCTGCCGCTGATGATGGTGGTTAGACTCCCGGGAGAGGAGGTCACGGAGGGAGAAAGAAGGAGACGCCATGGAAGTGGTGGTGGTGGTGGTGTTGTTGCGAGCAAAGATGGAATCTTGGAGGCATTTCTCAAGGAAGAGTGTGTTAGTGGT
Organism: Pontederia paniculata; assembly: GCA_001647135.1. Lineage (NCBI taxonomy): Eukaryota > Viridiplantae > Streptophyta > Magnoliopsida > Commelinales > Pontederiaceae > Pontederia > Pontederia paniculata. Next base: position 2,307 of record LTAE01000324.1, on the reverse strand, counting down.
AGTAGTCTAATTAACAGTAAAAGGTAGAGCTTACAAATTCCAACTTAATTATATAAAACTCTTGAACTTCATAATCTATAAAGAACATTTATATATGACATAGTTAATATAAATCATCAATTACATTATTTATGCATAATAACGTAATGATATATGTATAGTAATGTATAACGTTATTATGCATAATAAATTATCAATTACATTGTTATTTATACATAGTAACGTAATGACATATGTAACATAATAACAATATACAATATACATTTATATATTACATTATAAATTATCAATTACATTATTTAATAATGTTACATATATCATTGGATAATATTGAGTAACAGTCAATACATTCTAAGATTATTTTTTAGGATAATTTCTAGACGGGAAAAAACTTATTAATTACTATTTAGAAGTTTTTTCAAGTAAAAACATTTTATTGATTGTTTGAATAATCTTTTAGGCTCTTTTGTTTTTCTAATAATGATTAATGTTTTATTTTATAAGTATATAAGAATATACGTCATAAAATTATTATTTATATTTTATATAATTTTTTACAATATAAATTTACATATGCCAAGAGCTAAAAGACAAAATAATATGATTTGTATAACTTTCATTATATTTCGCTTCATCAAGCTTTTCTAGTGTTTTTAGAATTTAAAATCGTTTGTTTTTTTTATCAAATTCGATCAGTTTCTAAGATTTTTTTTTACTTTTAAAGATTTCTCCTAGATAACAAACAAAATTAAAATCGATAATTCCTTTTTTACAAATTATGGAAGAAGAAATGTACAAGATAATCACGTGCATTATAATTTAACTTTAAGATAGTAGACATTTAACTCATAATTACGTAAAACTAAACAAAGCTAAAGCTATATATTATTTTTCCCTTGAATCTAATATCGAAACTATAAACATTAAAATATTTTTTATCATGTCAAATAAGTCCTTCGAAGACAATGAGAAGTAAACCGGGTGACTTGTCAAATTTGATTCAGAAATTTATATAAAAAATGTTTATTCCTGTTTACACCAACAGATTTGAGAGAAAAAGAGGAAGACAATTTGATGATGAATATTCTTTTTACTTTGGAGTTTGGGCTGCATATGGACACAACATATAGATAGATATAGGGGATGTTTTTTTTAATCCCTTTGAAAGGACAATGATTATTAACTACAGTGTTAGGGCATTGGGGTGTGATTTGGAGGAGGTTTTGGTTTGTTGGATTTTGTGTCAGATTTTTGTGTTCAGATTTTATAAACTTAAGATTGATTTGGATTAAGGTTGTCTGTTGCTGTGGTTTGTTGGGAATAGAGTGCTATTGATTGGGATAGTTTACTAGTATATTGATTACCCTTTTGTAATAACTTGAAGTTAATTACTAAAAGGGGGGAAATGATTATAATACTACTGATGGGTATTACATCGTACTGAACACAGTTGTATGTGCACTTTAATTGATTAGAACATTTAATTTTAACTAAAATAATAGTTAAATGGATTTAATCTCTTAAACTTATTTAATCATGTATGTATATTACAAAATGAGTAACATTCGATATTAAATCCTTATTATTTATTTGTTTATTCAATTATATTTTAATTTACTTATTATTATTATTATTATTATTATTATTATTATTATTATTATTATTATTATTATTATTATATGGTAAAGAGCGTGCAATAGCAATCCAATCTCCTCCTCAAATTTTTACGCCGCCTTTGTGGTATGAGTTTATGAGCATAAATCCATACTGACATCTCGTACTAACATATTATATATAAATATGAGTAAAAATGAACTGTATTGTTGCACACATATTATATATATATTTCAATATACCTAAGAATCATATAATTTCTTTATCAAATAAGCTATGAAGATTGTAAAAAAAAAGTCATAAAGATTATATATATATATATATATATATATATATGTATATATAAGTATGAGATAATGATATTGTCATAATAAATTTATTATAATTGTCCTTATAATTCTTTTTATGGTATCATGTTATTCTTGATTTCTAAACTCTTTTAGGATGCCGGATAAGTTTTGGATCTTGTAGTTGACAGATGGCCTTTCATGTTCCAGGTCTTGCTATCATTGGACACGCACAATATATAAGCTCAGTCAAACTTGACCAGGATCTGTAACTCTTAGAAGTATTCAGCAGAAGTCTGCAATGGAGTCGAAGGCCCAGCTGAGCTACTTGGATGATGACATATGCATACACATTATTATTATTATTATTATTATTATTATTATTATTATTATTATTATTATTATT
>LTAE01000323.1:31438-79314 GCA_001647135.1 Pontederia paniculata | reverse complement strand
TTCATCATAAGCTTAATAGCAGGTGCATGAGTACACATGATGATTTCTAAGATGAACATGTAGACAAACTAACATTTATATAAAGAAATGTATATACTCTAGGAAGCGCACATAACAATTTACATATATACATCATATCACTACATGTAATTAATATATATATATACATATATATATATATATATATATATATATATATATATATATATATATCTATCTATCTATCTATCTATATATATATATATATATATATTTATATATTTATATATTTATATATCAGTATCAATATTCAATTTCCTTTCCAACAATCGTATAAATGCTTAATTGATCAAATGAGTAAGTGTTTTCAACTTCAATGTGAAAATTGGTACACGAGAATAGGTCTCTAAAAGCTAAGAAAAATCAATGGATTCAAATTGAAATAGTAAAATATTACTTTTCATAATTGGAACGAAAACAACATTTTTATGATATTTAAGAGGGTAATTGGAGGAGGTGGCCGTGCCATCCTAGTGGAGGGGGGTGTTAGGACATGATCAGGTGTTGGTGTGTTCCTAGGAGTTTGGGCTGCAGTGAGCATGGCATTCTGCAATCATGGAATCAAAGGTAGGAGAGAACCTACTCATGCTCCACTGACTCACTCCTCCATGCCTTATTTTATCATTTTTTAACATTTCAATGAAATCATAATTAATTGTTGTTATGAAGATATCTTACTACATGTGACATGTGAATGTGATGGAGATGGATGCTTTCATGGGACAAATTTGTAGTAGTTAGCAAGTAGAACAAGCAATTATGTTAACTGCAATTCATTCCTAGAATCAATTTTTGTGTGAGTAAAATAATTTATAAAAATATATAATATTTATTGTAAGGAACGATTTTTTTAAAAAAAAGAATATATCTTAAAAAATATAAGAGAAAAAAAGTAAAGAAATTGTTGTTTATTTGAAAAATGAGGGCAATTGATACTTCTTTTGTATTTGAAAAAAAATCTTGCCCAAAATGGGAATTTGTGTTTTCAAACTTTATTAAAGAAAATAGTCAGTGTTGATTATTTTATTTTATTTTATCAAATTTATTGGCCTTGAAACATACCTAAATTTCATCTAGGATCCTTAGACATTCATGAAAATGAAAACTATTTTGAATAATCATATTAATCATATAAATAATGAGTGTTTTTTATATAAATTTTGATTTCATTTAAACTAGTGAAAATAAAGTAGAGAAAAAAGGACATGTGCACACCCTTCCATGTCTATGAAATTTTGGATTTCAGTAAATAAGTCCATAAACCTTATCATGCTCCTCATGGAACTAATAAAAAGAAATTGTTGTTCTCTCTAATCAAATCAAATGCTAAATGTCAAAAGCAATAAACAAAATTTTGACCCCCAAAAAAGTAATAAACTTATTAAAGCAAACACTTTTAATTTTGTTTTTCTTTGGCTCTCCCAAGATTGGATCCATGGGAGACTGTGTTAGTTCGTTCTTCTCATGGTCCTGGTCTTCAGTCGCACAGATCCAAAGATTAGTACTAAAGCGAGCTGTCTACATTATTTACTTAAACTTTAATTGGATGTATCAAATGCATCAATTTGACAGTACAACTTAAATTTTGAAAAAAAAAACAGAAAAATAAAACATGATGCTCTATTGGATTCATTCTAAATATGTTAAAATAACCACTCCAATGATTAGTTCAATTTAGAAAGAGAAAATAGTGAAATTGAATTGAATTAGGAGTGGGATTGACCCAATAAATTTGATAATTCGAGTTGATCAATTTTAGTCAGATTGATTTCAATCTTTTGATTGAGTCATTGAACTATATTCGAAAAGATTCTATTAATATCCGACCATTAATTAATAGGTCAGATATAATTTTTAAAATTTTCAAATTCAATCAATCTCATACCTATTTTTATATAAAAAAAGTAAGTTAGCTTAATTTAATTTAAAGTTTAAAATTTATTTAAAATAAAAAATATTATCAAATACTTTATATCTCTTACAAATATTTTAAATATTTGATAAAATAAATCATTCTTGCCTTTACGAGAACACATAATATTGAATATTAAAAATATAATTCAATCATCTCATTCTCATTCAATTCAATCCGACGCAATAGACGTTGAGTTAGATTAACTTTCAAGATCTTTTTTCATCAATCTGACTTTATCAAAATTGAATTAGATTTCGTGAGTTGAACAGAATTAAATTAGATGAAACAAGAACTAAGAAAAATTAAAGACAAATGTATCAAGAAAATTAAAATATCTTTTGTCTGCAACTGTTAGTAATGTCAACACAAACCCACGTAGGTCTCTCTCTCTCTCTCTCTCTCTCTCTCTCTCTCTCCACTTTGCATCATGGAAGAGGAAAAGGGGTCCATTTGGTCCTCAAATATGTGAGGATTTTAAGCTTCTTAACAACTGTCCAAAAGCTTCTCCACCTGATGACACATTTTGACTTGCACACGCATTAAGTGCGTCTAACAATACATGGAGTGGTGTGATGCTTTTAATAAGTCAAATTGGCATCTATTTCTTTTGCTCCCATTTGTTCATAAATATGTCAAGCACCCAATAAATCCTACTAATTAATACCAAACGAGTTTTAGTGGGGTCCTTTTCTTTTGCATGTACCATGATCTCTTCATTATATAATTAATTTCTTACATGCCAATTAAAGCCATCCAACATTAAACCATGATTAACGTCCTATTCAAGACCTTCTCCTAGTGAGAATTGAGAAAGTATATTTTTTTATTGTTATGATCCATTAAGCCTACACAAATAGAAAAATAATTAGTTTGTTTTTCACTTAATCATTAGTGGACTTTGAGGAATCATTTGAGGAAAAAAAAAAGTTTAGACATGACACGAGATTGTGTAAAGTGATAGAGTTGATATCACTAGGAAGAGAGGTTAATGGATGGCCCCTAAGCCTCTCTCTCCACTTATGCGTTGGAGATGAGGGAGACCCTTGAATCCCTTCTCTCCTCTTCTTCATTTGAGGGTCAAATAAATATTTTAATTTTGCGACACTTTGACATAACAAATTGCTCCATAAAATCGTCGGATGTAATTTTGCGTATATTAAAACCATTCAAATGTATTTTTTACGGTATCTATTATTATTATTATTATTATTATTATTATTATTATTATTATTATTATTATTATTATTATTATTATTATTATTATTGAACTTTGCTTGAAATGTAGACTCTAACAAGCATCTATAGGATTGGATTCGAAGAAGACATGATCATTACATCAATGTGGCTAACCACAAAGGACTACTTCCATCCCTTGGATATATCTTTATTCCTTTGGCACGGCTTCAATTGGGAAAGAAAGAGGCCATCACGACCGTTCGATTGTGGAGCCATTGAAGCCGTCAAATTTGTCTCACTAGCATCACATATCATACTCCATTTCCTTTCCTTTTTAGAATGTACGTCTCTAAAATCTAATATGGAGCCTAAATATACCTCACATATCCAATTTAGTCATATTTTTCCATTTTTTATATGATTTTTTTTATTTTTAAAAGTTGGATTAGCATCACACATTTATATAATATGACTTCACGTTGCATGCATGAAAGGGTCATCACGTTGTCACATGCAAAGGCAGCAAAGTGGCTACCCGGCCGTCCCCTCCATTTGGATACATTTTGGACCTTGGAAATAATCATATATAAGGCACATATAATTAAATTGCAACATGTAAAAAGCTTTTGTCCCTATCGTAGGTTTCTCTCCGCGTGATGCTTAAATATGTCAGGACAAAAGACGCGACTAACTAAAATGGCAAGGTTATATTAATATTTGTGGAACTTAGTGGCTACGGCACCAAATTTATCCAAGCCCTAGCTTTACATATACAAACATATCAAACTTAAAAAGATTATATTACTATATATTTTTTCGTTCAAGATATGATGCTTCTGTTAGTCCATCTATTACAATCTTAATTTGTTATATATCTCACATGTACGCTTTTCGTTGGAGAAAGTTGTCTAAGCATTTATGGTTAATCATGATAAAGGGTTGCATTTTTTTGTTGTTGCACTAAACTAAGTAATCCTCTTTCTTTATTGTTTTGGTGATTAATTTGGAGGTGATACTTATGTCTAGTCATTTTAGGGAATTAGATTACACACTACCCTTCCACAAATGTTGATTTGCGATTTGATTTTTTATATTGCGATCTATAATTTAAAAATATATATATTTTTTATCGTATGTATTTGAGAACGTGGAAGATCATGAAAATATGAATGATGCAACCAAGGCGGACCCACACTATAGAAGGTCGGGGGAGCATCGATGCAGAAAAATATTATTTGAATATTAATTACGAAATAACTTGAATATTATTGTATTAATTTAGGAGTTATATAATTATTGCAAAAAAATATTTTCTCTAGAAACTTGTCGGTGGATGTATAATAGAACAAATTCTGGTCATAGAGGACTTATATAAAAATTTGTGAATGAAGTTGAATATTTCATATATTTTATGTATCAATCTTCTCAGTATCTGCGATAAGGAACAACTAGATATTCATGTTTAAAATATTATAGAACAAAATTTCAATCAATTAAAATTATTATAATTTATTTATACAAAAAAGGTTTTAAATCTAATTATTATTATTGGATCGACTTTGGAGAAGAAGAACCTAGTTTTTAATAGTAATGAAGAGTCAGTTAATCGATTTGCAATAAATGATGATGTAGTTTATAGATATGAGAGCTTAGTTTACGATGTCGCATCAACACAATATGGACATATTAGATTTCATGAAAAGTCACCTAATAAAGAAGCTGGAGAATTTTAAGAATAATTAAATTCTTCAAGTCAGTCGTTATGGTCGGGGTGTGAAACTCATTCTGAATTATCATTGGTCGTTCAAATATTGAGTCTTAAATCAGATCATAATATATCACATGTATATTTCAACGCTATTATGGAAATATTGAAGGAGGTGACACCTACATGATCATGAATTATATTGAATTATTATAGAAAAAAAAATAGTTTCTAAACTTGGTCTTTCGTCAGTAAAGATAGATTGTTGTGAAAATGGATGCATGCTATTTTACAATGACGATATAGATTTGAGAGATGTAAAGTTTGTGGTGCTGAGAAGTACAAATTTTCAAATGTTATGGGTAGAAATAAAAATACAATTCCAATAAAAAAATACATTATTTGTCTCTTATTTCAAGAATTAAAAGATTATATTCTTCTATGGGTTCAGTTTCGTATATGAGATGGCATGTCGAGCACAATGTTAAGGAAGGTGTTATGTTACATCCATCTGATGGTGAAGCATAAAAATATTTTGATCGAATATACTCTTATTTCGCAAATGATCCTAGAAATATAAGGTTTGATTTATGTGCAAACGGTTTTACTCTATATACTTAATCTTCGACTCCTTATTCTTGCTGGTCAATGATAGTTACTCCATATAACTTACCTCCTGAAATATGTATGACTGTTTCATATATATTTTTGACTTGCATCATTCATGGTCCTCATAATCTCAAGCATAAGATAAATATTTATTTGCAATTATTAATCGATGAACTAAAAACTTTATGAAATGATGTTTTGACATATGATGTGTCAACGAAATAAAATTTTATAATTAAAGCATCATTAATATGGATAATTAACGATTTCTCTACATATGGAATGTTATCAGAATGGATGGCCACAGGTAAATTAGCATGTCCATATTGTATGCATGAATCAAAAGCTTTTACTTTTAAATATGGAGGAACAAATTCTTGATTTGATTGTCATAAACAATTTTTGCCTATGGACCACACTTATCGAAAAAATAGAAATGCTTTCAGGAAGCAAAAGATAGTTCATGATTAGTCTCCTCCAAGAATTGTTGGACATGAATTAAGCGATGTTATTAGTTGTCTTTTAAAGATTACTGAAAATCATGACCTCAGACATCAAGGTTATGATATTTATCATAATTGGAATAAACAAAGCATATTTTGGGTACCATATTGGAAAGAGAATTTGATACGTCATAATTTAGATGTCATGCACATTGAGAAAAATATCTTTGACAATATATTTAACACTGTCATAGATGTTAATGGTAAGACAAAAGACAACATAAAAACATGAATGGATTTGAAAGAATATTGTCGACGTTCCGAATTGCAACTTGTTAGTTTACCAAATGGTAAGGTAGCGAAATCAAAAATAAAGTATACTTTTACGCGAGACCAAAAGGTAAGTGTTTGTCGATGGGTGAGAGATCTAAAAATGTCCGATGATTACACTTCAAACTTGGCTCGATGTGTAGATTTGAATCAATTGTGTTTATGCGGAGTAAAGAGTCATGATTGTCATATATTCACGGAGACTTTGCTTCCAATTGCATTTTCATCATTGTCGGATAAAATATTGAAGTCTCTTCCTGAATTGAGTCAATTTTTCAAGGAGCTTTGTTCAACAACTTTGGCGGTGGATAATATGAAACAATTAGAACAAAACATTCTAATTATTTTTTATAAATTAGAAAGAATATTTCTACCTGAATTTTTTGATTCTATGAAGCATTTTACCGATTCATCTGCCTTATGAAGCCAAAGTAGGTGGACCAGTTCAATATAGATTGATGTATCCATTTGAGAGATATCTTAATAAATTAAAAAAAAAGTTAAATAAAGCTCGAGTTGAAGAATCAATATGTGAAGCGTATTTGACTCGGGAGATATCTTATTTTTGTTCTTACTACTTTGAGTCTCATGTCAAATGTGTATGAACAAGAGTTCGATGAAACAATGATGTTGCCGAAGGTATATTAAGGACTGAACGAACTTTATCAATTTTTAAATGTCCTGATCGTGCTTATGGCAAATCTAAAAAATGTTGGCTAAATGAAGCAGAGCTAAAGTCGACAACAAATCATATTCTCTTAAATTGTGAAGTACAATATTACATCAAGTGAGTGATTTCTCAAATTTTATTTTGATTATGTTATATTTTAATGATACGCACTGATTATAATTTCTAGTCTCTTTATGCAATCTTATAATATTCTTGATGAGCAAATTCAAGAACAATTAGAGAATGATTTTGCTGCGTGGTTTTATGTAAGTATTTTTAACATTAGTTTTCTATGAAGTGTGTTATTCAACATTACGTTAAATAACTCAATATTTTTATTTTTAGGTTCACAATTCTCGAAATATGATGATTAATCCTTACTTACGTGATATAGCATGGGGGCCTGGTTGAAAAGTTACAACTTGGCTAATTTATTTCGTGAATGGATACAAGTTTCACACGGATAGTTGGTCGCAGGAAGAAAAGACAATCAATACTGGTGTATGTGTCAAAGCCTCGACTGATGGCCAAAACGAAAATGATTACTATGAAATTTGGAAGGATGTCATTAAGTTAGAATATCCTAGAGGGTTAGAAAAATAAAATTACTTTGTTTGAATGTGTATGATTCGATCCGAAGAAGAATAGATGAACAAGAATTTATAAAGAATATAAAATTATTGAAGTTCGCCATACTAGACGTTATGAAAGGTTCGATCCATTTATTATCTTTTCATCAGTCAGACAAGTTTATTATGTTAATTATCCAAAGAAGTTGAATGACAAATTCCAATGGTGGGTGGTAATAAAAACTAGAGCAAGAAGTCGAGTGGAAATTGAAGGTGCTTTAGAAGTTGCTTTCAAAATGACTTGACTTCTTTCGTAGAGCCTATCACAGACATTGATTTAATTGAAGATTTGCGTAATGATGATCAATTATTTGAAGAGGTTGATAATGTCGATCGTAAGGAAGAAGATGATGATGTTGATTTAAACATAGAAAATTATCTCACTGATAAATATGAGTATGAAATTTCATCCTCTTCAGAAGATGAATATGAATCATGTTATAACTTTGACAATGATGAATAATTACTTTATAGTAATTTTATATTTGTCAAATTTTTGTTTGTATTAAAATATCATTTCTTTTGTATTTGTAATAGTTAAGGATGCATCTTCACGAAGTTGATGAATTGTCTAACCACTCATCTTCACTAGACGAGGTTAATGAAGTTATTTCCTATCTAATATCTTTACCATATCGTGGGTGTCTGATTATTAATATTTTTATTTGTTATAAATTTTTATAATCATTATTGTTGTTTAAAATATTTTTTTCTTTATTGTTATAGGAGCCTCTAGATATTAGGAAATGATTTTTCAATTATGAATATCATTCTCCTGACTGTTTAAATGAACATGCAACACAATATCGTTCTCCTCAATATTTTTAGGTTATGCTTGATGAATTTAATAAATGCATATTTGTGTATATATTATTTAAAATTCATATTGTTTCTTTGTATATATATTTTCCCAATTTCGCAAGGAGAAAGAAAAAGACAAAGAAAAATATGGTGGATCATTAGCTCGTCCTGATAATGATATTGAACAGGAAAGAGAAAATTCTTCCTGAGGAGTTAGAATATTAGAAAGACGTCCATCAGCACATATAATGATGAGTCATTATCCGGCGCGTCGTCACCCGAGATTGTTGATGCACCAACACAAATACCAAATGATAATGATTATGTTCGAGATATTAGTACTTCAAGCCAACAATATAAAGTGTATTTGCAACCCGATGGATATTCTAGGTAAGTTAATGCATAATTAATATAGAGGTTATGTTCGGCGTTACTTTAATTATTTAATGTGTAAGTTTGTGCCTTCGAAACCTGCTGTCACTGCTTTAGCTAAAGTTATTCAGCAAAGATATGAACAACCTTGACTTTCTTGAAAAGAAATATATATTGCCACAAGACAAATGTGGTTTAGAGAATTTCAGATTTGTTTTATAATTTTATCTAATTGAATGACAATATTTATGTTCTAATTCGTAAAATTTTGAAGGTTAATGTTTGGTGGGATGCTGAGAACAATGAAGTCATGCGAAAAGTATTTAGCACTCGGTGTTCAAAAAGATTGTCTTCATTGTTATTTGAAGCACACACGCACAAATTAGGTCTTATTGGATTGATGAGAATGTATGGATCAAATTATTTTCTAAATGGTCCACTGAGGATTACAAAATTAAGTGTGAAAAAGTGAAAGTTAATCGCGCATCTGAATAAGACGCTTGTCTATTTGCGAGTGGTTGTATTTTTAGGGGTACCACCGCCCAAAAAATAGTATGTTAAAATATTCTAATATGTTATGTTCAAATATGTTATTCTGAATTAAATGTTGATAAAATTTCCTTTAGAAATTGGAGCGTGGTGAAAAACTGACAGAAGATGAAGTTTTTTTGAGAACTCATTACAGAAATGATAAGTGTTAGGTTTCAGAATTTGTCAAAATAATATATGTAAGATATTATTTAATTTAATATTTGATTAAATATATTTTATTTTAACTAATTTTTTTATTTATAATTATATTTCAGGAGGGATTTAAAGCTAAATAAGCGAAGCGTATCATTCAAGTTACACAAGAGAGAGACACGCCAAAGTCAACTAGAGAACTTTGGAGGGAACATGTTGGCAGAACAAAATCGTGTCTACGATTTATGTTCATCTGTGACTTATGTTGACTTAGGATAAACACATAAATATGTGTCGGGTTGTTCAAGTGAAGAGATACAATGATATTTTGATAAACGACTTAAACAAATGGAACAACATATGCAAAAATGAATAGAGCAACAAATGCAACAACGTTTTAAAATGCAGTTGGAACAAGTTCGACGAACGCAAAGAATAGAAATGAAAGAAATGATAAAATAAATGATGAATAAGCAATCTAATGATGATACTGATGAAGATAATGATATGTAAAATAATATTTGGAACGAAATATGTAAAATATAATAATATTTATGCAAATTATTTTTTAAATTTTTTTATAATTTTTTGAAGACCGTCAAACGGGTCCTGGGCCCATTAGAATTTCTGACGGGTCTTGGGCCCGTTAGAAATTTTGACGGTTATGACACCCGTCACAATTTCTGACGGATTTTATTTCCGTCATAAAATTTTGACGATTATTTTCCTCACAATTTTTTATGGAATTTATACCCGTCAGACATTCTTTTGCAATGTGCGTTTTTTTTATGTTCATAATCCATCAGAAATAATATTTCTAACCAAGTTTATAAATAATTCCGTCTGAAATCGACGATTTCTTGTAGTGATCAGTCTTCTCAGCTTTTCGATATATATATATATATATATATATATATATATATATGTATATATTAATAGTCACGATAATAAATAAAATAAATATTAAATATATAGTAAAATTATTTAATTGCTTAAGTGGAATAGATTATTTTGACCAACATCAAGATATCCTGAATTTAATTTTCACACGTGTCTTTTTATTAATAATTTATTTTTATGTATTTTGATCCCTCTTAATTTTTAATAATTTATTTCTACATATTTCGATATTTCTCTATTTTTTTATTTTGATCCCGTCCTTGAATGCGACGTGCGTTTATATAATGATTAATATTTTAGAATTTAATTAATCTCACGTAGATTTTATCATACATAGGATGCATGTCCTTGTCTCATTCGTAACTTCATTGTTACATATAGAAAAAACAAATAAAAGTGTGTGCTTTGATTGGATAGTCTATTACTAGCTAGCTAATATATTGTGAATCGAAGTTTGTCTCAGGAAAGAAAAGAGAGAAAAAAAGAAGTTTGAAACTTAGAGAACCCTATGCAAATTAAATCACCAGCAAAATACTGTGAAAAACACTGAAATTAAATCCTGAACCTTCAATACTCCTCTCAGTCTTTGCATTTTGCTATGAGATGCAACTGTCCTGTTAGAGAATCTAATCTTATTTTTTGTAAAGATTTAATATCATCCAGATTTGTTGTTATCCAGATCTGATCTTATTTAGATTTGTGTTTATCTAGATTAGTTTAGATTAGATGATCTTCTCTAGTTAGATTAGATAGACATTGGTGGTTATCCATCTGATCCTTTTCATGTACTATATATATAGATGTACAGCCTCATCAGAAATATATAGAAAATATTTTTCCATTCTACTCTTCTAACATGGTATCAGAGCCATAATAATATTTTTTTCCTTTTCTACAAACTCCGGCGGCGTCCTGCAACTCCGTCTACAAACTCCGGCCGCGTCCTGCAACTCCGGCCGCGTCCCGCAACTCCGGCCGCGTCCCGCAACTCCGGCCGCGTCACGCAACTCCGGCCGCGTCCCGCAACTCCGGCCGCGTCACGCAACTCCGGCCGCGTCCCACAACTCCGGCCGCGTTCTGCAACTCCGGCCGCGTCCTGCAACACCGGTCGTGTTCATCCCCCCTCCGACGCGCCCCTCTTCTAACATGTCCGAACTAGAATTAGAAGAAGAAAGAAGAAAAGGAAAACAAGAAGAGAGTCTAAAACATAAAGATTACTTCACACATGTCAAACACCATCAATCTTGCATGCCATATATAGACACAAGGGAGAAGGTATTTGCACTGTTGCACAGTTGAACAATCTTTCCAGAATGTACCAAGAAAAATTTTCACAATATTTCCTGTCAAAAGATTTACAATCCATCTTCAAATTAATGAGCATGTTAGCAAAATTGACCAAAGGATAGAACTTGTAACACAAAAATCTACCAGAAGAAAGAGCAATAAAACTCCACCAATCTGTATCATACATATGATATCTATACCAAGAAAGAGGTGCAGGGTAGAAACAGCATATATAAAAATGACTATGGACCGCGCCTCGGCCGGAAGCAGAGGAGGCCGCAGTGCGCTTGGTCTTCAGGTATCATGCCGCCGCCTCTACTCGTGTCGAGCGCCTCTAATAGCCTCACCACTTCATCCATGTCGGGCCGTTTATCCGGATTCGCATTCCAGCACTTTCGCATGATGCTCGCCATAGCACTCGGACAACATCGGGGAATATCAGGCCTTAAATTCTGTCACATAACACATTTTCATATCAGTAAACATTGATCTTAACTATCAAAGAATATCACAAAGGCTAGAACTTCCTAGTAGAAGAACAATCAAATTCAAGCCCTTCCCATATTCACATAGCAAAGTAAATATTAATCTTCCATAAACACATGCACACAAGACACTTGAAAATGTTGGAGATACAAACATGTTTCACAACACCACAGGCGTCAGAGAAACTTAGATCTGCATATGGCATGTCACAGCAATAGATTTCCCACAAACATATTCCAAAGCTATATACATCACACTTTCGGTTGTAAGGTTTGCCATCAAGAACCTGTAACATTAATAATTTGTCAGCAATTTAGAATGGAAGAGCCTTAAAATGTCAGTAAAAAGTTGCCTTATCAATTGTAGTATTTGTTCATTTTTGGTAAGTCATTTACAATGAATTGAAGAAAGATTATACAAAAAATTAAGAGGATGCACCTCCGGAGCCATGTAGCCAAGTGTGCCCGTCTCACCGGTCATATCCTGAGGATTCTCAGCCTCAAATCGGGCAACCCCAAAATCAGCAATCTTCAGAGTACCATGGCTATCCAATAACATGTTCTCAGTCTTGACATCTCTATGCACAATCTTCTGTGAATGCAGATACCTCAATCTGGAAATCATAAGTGACTTGTTACATGACTTTCTTGCAGCTCGCTATAATCAAGGAGACAACTAAGAAGAGTAGTGGCATGGCCAGGTTAACTCACCCTTTAGCTAGATCCAATGCAAGCTGAACCACAGTCTTATATGGAAGTTTTTTCCGGATGTTCTTGATCAGATAATGCTTCAATGTTCTGCCGGAAAGGTACTCGGCAACAACGCAGCACCACGCCGGAGCCGGAAAGGAAGTGTGTCCATTGCTTGATTCACCTGCTTGTGGAACTTTGAGTTTTGCAGTTCTCATTGATGCCCCCACAAACTGCATGAAATATAATCAGGTTACAACCTTCGATCTCTAGATTCTATAGGCAACAAATTTGATTGAATGATCCACACCTTTGTCACATTTGGATGATCAAGCTTATGTCAGACAGCAAATTCCTGCCGAAACGATGCCCGAAGAGTGGCCATATCATCTTCCCCCCAATCCAAGACTTTCACTATGACACAAGAAAACAATGCTTTGTATGTACAAGAAGCAAACATATGTCTGAACTGAAAGGAATCATGACAAAGATCTACTTCTGAAATCTAGCTAACCAAGGAGACAGCAAACAAAACCTATGTCCTAAGATTATAAACAAAACATTAATCTATTTATCTGTCATTAATTTGTGGAAAGGAAACATACTCATAATAATTAGGAGAAAAGAAGAGCAATATTATTAACCACAGGAGCTACCGTTGCTACCTGCAACATCCCGGCCATCGTAAGTGCCTCGGTACACTGTGCCATGTCTCCCTCGGGCGACCTCGTGCTGGATTTCCAGATTACACAGATCAATCTCCCATGCCTCCTTCGTGCCCGTGCGGCCGACCACGCCACTCCACAATCTGTCGAGATGGATATCGAAACTTTTCAGATCGATCTTGTCTGCTCGGAAGAACGTAGCTTTGTCCCCGGAACTCCCAAATCCCTTCGTCTTCGAGTCCTTCGTCTCCGCAGCAGCGGCCTCGGAAGCTCCATCGTCGTTCTCTCCGCTCTGTGCATCCATGTCGTCGCCTGAAACCTCCATGACGACGACTGCACCACCAACTGGCGGAGAAAGCTGAGAGAAGTCCTCAACGGTGCAAACGCGAAACCGGTGCATGCGAAACTATGCAGCACCCTTAAAAGTTTATATTGTGTTTACTAACTTTTTGTATAATAATAATAATATTCCTACACGAACACTAGTTCTCATAAAATAAAATTTTACGAGATAAAGTAAAAAAAAAGTTTTTTTTCTAATTTAATTTTCTACTCGTTCCACGACTTTGTCTTTGTGTCGGACATAATTCTTAGTTGGCGTAAGGTTCGTATTTTTTTTGTATATGTAGCGCGAGAGAAAACTCTAATGCCACGTGGCATGATAACCAGTCTTTAAAGAACACATTTAATATTAATAATATTTTTCGGTTACTAAAAAAAGTTATTAGATAAACTTTTGGATCAAGAACTCCAATGTATTCCACATTCCTATCAAATTTAAATAATAAGATGTTAAGAAGATAAACAAATATACCGATTTATTATTCCGATTACTTTAAATTAAAATCTATTAAAATTTATACTTATAGCCTTTTAAAAGTATTACAAACTTTTGAAAAAAATATATTTCTTTTTTTTAATATAATTAATTATTAAATATTATTTAAAAATTATTAAAAATATATGAAATACTTTAATCGGATAAATCGATGATCGGACCCGATCCAATGGAGATCGGGTTGGATCATATTCAACGATTAATTTATTATCAACCCGATCCAATTCAACCCGAATAAAAATCAATCGGCTTGGATCAAATTTGAGTTCGGATTAGGTCAAATCTGATTCGTGAACATCTCTAGATGTAACTTATAGTGTTGCACACACTTTGCCCTCGTAAATAAATATATTATTAATAAAAAAATATTAATGATATAACCTTGAAATTATTAAAATATAACTAATCTTAGTATTAATTTATTTTTTATTATATTAATACTATAATTTCAGATAATTTGGATAGAGTTTTGTATCATTAGTTGATCAAATATTTGACTTATTACCTGATCAAAAATCAATCAAGAAGGGTCGGATCGAATTGACTTGACGACATAAAAGTTTAAATCAGTTGCTCAACAAATATAAACAAATTTAGATAATTAACAAAATAAATAAATAATTTAATCAATTTTTAATGTATTCCTTGCTGAATAAAAGACAACATGGTTATGATATAATTGTAATCACATTAAAAATAATTTATTTATTTATTGCAACATTACTTTCAATTTTTAGCTTTTTTAAAAGGGTAAAATGTATGTGTAGAGTTGTAAATTATAACACACCCCACTTCTTCTCGCATTTGAGTGTAGGCCTATTAAGCCCACCTATGCTTATAGGCCCATATTAAAAAGTTTACATACAAATGTGAGGAAACGTGTGTTGTTGTAATTTACAAAGCTACATATTCTTTTCCTCTTTTTAAAAATAGAAAATTAGTTATATAAAAATTTTATTATTGAGGAATATTACTGTTTAATATATCTTTCCTAGAAAATAAATTAAATGAAATTTAAATAGGATCAGGAGTACTATCATATGAATCATAGTTTGTTTGATTAAAAAGTTTATATTAATCAAATATGAAGTAATTCAATTTGAAACTAAATAAGAAAGTGATCTTGAACCTATTTAAAATCTTAACATAAATTAAATTTTTTAATAAAAAATGTGGTCATGAATCCTCCCCCAAAAAGATTCTTTTATAAATAAGGGTTTATTTTTTTATTTAATAAAAACTAAAATAAATGTGATAATTATTTATTATATATTATTTTATTGTACGTTGTAGGTGGAGGAAAGAAAAGATCCATGAGTAAGCCAAAAATCACTTGTAATTATAATATTCAAAGTTGAAGGATAACAAAAAAAAAGCTATGGCGTGCTTAAATTGAGGGAAAAGAAGAGCAAGAAAATATAAAAGCTATTAATATTTTTAAAAAAGAAAGTAAAATATTAATTTTATGTTTTCTTCTAATTAATTAAAAATATTTATTTCAAATTTGAGTCTAACGGAGAGTAAAAAAGAAGTGCATTATACTCTCCTTTAGGCCAAGCTAGACCTAAATTAGTCAATACAAGAACAGCTATTGTTCGACAATCAGAGTGTATTTTGAATTGAAGGATCGGTAACTAGCAGTCCTGAGTTCGAATTTTGGAGTCATTAATTTGATAAAATAATATGATTCTATTCTTTGTCTCGACTCTGAATTAGTTAGATCCTAGTAGCCCCTGAACACCAGGGACCTCGAGCCTGTTCCAAAAAATAATAATAGGCTTCTACTCACCCTTAAATTTATAAAAGATCAATGAACTCAAGAAATACATTTCATATGAAAACTTAATTAAATTCTCAAAATGTGTACAATGCACTTTTTTCAATAAAACAATAACTAAATGTATATATTAGTAGTGCTAAAAATTGATGAATTTAGATCGAAAAAAATTATACTAAACTTTCTCGTAAAAGTTCCCTTTAACTCTCACAATCACACGTCTTGTAATCTCATGAACTTTTGAGAATAATTTTAAAATGTGAGATTTTTAGAAGAAAGTTTTAGGAGGATGTAAAAAATTTCTTAACTATTTTTTTTTTTATTTTGAGGCAACATATTCGAATTCATTTACTACAAACAGTGATACTTTTGCAAAAGATATCATGTTAACTCCCAAGCCCTATGGCTGAGCAAAAATAGAGAAACAAACTACTTGAGCAATTTTGGAAATCCATTTTTTTATCTCTTTTGTTTTCCGATTACAAAGAAAGAGCAATGAATTTTGATATAAAGAAAGGAAAGACAAACTAAAACAAAAAAAAGTATCACTACTAATAATGGAACTTGAGATCTTGATCCGCGAATAAATGGATGTCATGAACATGTTCCGTCAAAACTATTTTTTTACATAAGAGAGGTGTCCTAGAAAGCTAAACTAAAAATAAAGCGATGTGAAAAAAAAAGGCTTTTAACTTTGAATGATTTTTCTAACTGTTTAAGTATATTGGACCGGATGATTACAAAATCGTATAAAAAAGATTAGTCCAATTTTTTTGTTGCCAAGTTTTAGCTATAGTTACGTGCAAAGCGTCAAACTTGCAAAGCTAAAGGATCATAAGACAATTGTTAAAATCAAATAAAATATATGAACACATTTCAATAACAAAGGTACAAAAAAAGTAAAGCAATATTCAAAAAGTTATTATCAGCGTTTTGAAAATAATAAAGGAAATATGCATGTGCACATAGAATCATATGAAGTATGCAATATAGTTATTATATATTTATAAATGTAGATAAAATGATATTGTATAATGAATGTTATGCAAAAGAAAAACAGAAAAAAAAAGATAATGTAACCATTAAAAAAGAGTGTCAAAACATAAATTACAGATAGAACAAAAAAGATATAAAAATATGAAAGGTTGGAAAAGTTTAAAATTTAATAGAAATAATAAAAGAGGTCATATAATAAATAAATACATAGTCTATGGGCAGGTCCGGGGGACACGCCTCACCTGCTACACTATCCTAGAGTTTGTGGGCAGGTCCGGGAGCTGCATCATTGGATGACGTATGGATCTTTTTGACTTGGTTGACACCTCGAAGGAGAGGTTCTCCATCTCGGTACACCTTAGACAGCAGGCGGATGACCGTCGATACCTGATCTCCTATGTCTATGGCCCACTCAGTGTGGCTTTGTGGGATGCTTTTTGGCAGGAGCTACATGCAGTCCGCTCACACCTTCTCGGGACGAGGTGGCTTATCGGTGGCGATTTCAATGTTACCTTGGACATCGACGACCGCCCTCAGGCATGGCGTGGTAGAGACTTTGGAGCAAAGGGGTTCCGGGACTTCATCGACTCTCACTCTTTGATAGACTTCCCGCCGACCAACTGTAGATTCACATGGAGGAGCACAACATCTTCATCAGCCCGTTCGAGACTCGATCGCTTCCTCGGCTCTCTGGAGTTAGCAGAGGAACACCACATGACGGACGTGCTGGTCATGGAACGGCCCTTCTCGGACCACACCCCCTTATGTGGCGATCCAACGAAGAACAACCCACCCGCTCTTGTTTCCGGTTCGAGCGATCATGGCTTCTCGAGGAGGGCTTGCTAGAGATGATAGCCACCCAGTGGTCGGCCACGCCCCTTGCACACACAGTAGCTCGGACACTGGATGTGCGACTCGCGGCCCTCTGGGGTTTGCTTAGCCGCCATCGGAGATAGATCCTATAGGATAGGGACAGACGACGGTCTGAGGTTCTGTCAGCGATCTCTCGCTTGGATCAGGTGGAGGACTCCCGTGATCTCACCGCCGAGGAGGTCGCAGAGCGGAGGCACCACCAGATGGTGATTCATGTAGAGGACAAAAAGACGGAGATCCAGTGGAGGCAACGATCCCGTCAGACATGGCTCTAGGAGGGTGATGCCAATACCAGATTCTTCCACCTATTTGCGAGCAATCGACGTAGGTCCAACAGGATCGACCATATTGGGATCCAAGGGGCAACTATCACTCGTCACACGCAGATTGGAGAAGCCATTGCCACACACTTCAGGGCATCCTCGAGGTGCCTTCCTCCGCCGAGATGGTGGTGGTCGGCGAGGGACCTGCCTCGCTTATCTTATGATCATATCTCACCTCTTTCGCAGGCTATCGAGGAGGAGGAGGTCGTGCAAGCCCTGCGAGACTTGAACGGCGAGGGCGCGCCTGGTCCGAACGGCTTTTCGGTCTTCTTCTACAAGGAGTTATGGACCATCCTGAGGGCTAACATCATGGCGGTCATCCAGAAGTTCTCTTGTGGGAATCAGGGCTTCGAACGCTTGAACTGATTCTTACTCTTCATGTTACCCAAGCGCACGCCTGCAGAGTAGATTGGAGATTTCCGACCGATTGCCTTGTCCAACGTCATCTATCTCATCGTGGCTAGGACTCTAGTAAATCGGCTCCGGGACGTGCTTGATGACCTAGTCCACCCAGTCCAATCAGCCTTCATCAGTGGCAGGTCCATCACAGACAACTACACCATTGCGTCAGATATCATTGCAACATGGCGACGTACAAGAAGACGAGGCTTTCTTTGGAAGGTGGATTTCTCTAAAGCATATGACTCAGTCTCATCGTCTTTCCTGTGGCATTCTATGCAGATTTGCAGATTCCCACCGACGTGGATCTCCTGGATGAAGAGATCTATCACCGTAGCCTCTTTCTCTGTCCTCGTCAATGGACGACCGACGGGAGGATGGGTGCAGCCCCAACGCGAGGTTCGACAGGGATGTCCCTTGGCACCCATGCTCTTCGTATTAGCTGCGAATGCTCTCGCCCGGTGTACCTTTTCCGTATGTAACTCAGGTCTTTTGAGAGGCTTCACCTCAGGACATGACAGGGATAGTTTGGTTCCACTTCTATAGTATGCAGATGATACTCTATTTTTCATCGATGGCTCAGCCACAGAGGCGCGACAGACGACGATCATGGTGGAGTTGTTCGGGTCGGCGTCTGGATTGCAGATAAACCATACCAAATCATCCTTCATCTATTTTGGTATAACAGAGGAAGAGGCAACTATATGTGCCGAGGAGCTGCGCACACCAAGCAGTACACTACCGATCACCTACCTTGGCTTGCCCCTATCAGACAGACACATAGGATCCCGTGAATGCACACCGATTATCGAGCGTATGGAGCACATACTACCGGGTTGGAGCTACAAGTTACTTTCGCGAGGTGGTCATCTCGTGCTGCTCAGATCAGTTCTCTCCTAATCGTGTCCATGCGGATGCCAACACTGGTGGAGAGCCGCATGGACACAATCAGGAGCATATTCATTTGGAGAGGCACTAGGGCAGATAGGTCAGGGATACACTTTGTGGCGTGGAGGGAGATTTGTCGGCCAGTGGCGGATGGCGGCCTCGGGGTCCGAAATCTACGATGGACTAATCGGGCTCTTCTCGCCAAGTGGGTGGGCCGGATCATGGGACCAAACCGAGACTTATGGAGTACAATTTTCTATGCATGTTACGACCGAGATCTATCATGAGAGTCTCGACCCCGTCTCCCGCATGGGGCCTCACCCTTTTGGCGGGGGCGTATCTATGATTCTCTCACAGATGAGACCTTTCTTCCATGCTTCATTGGGCTCTGGGACTGATTTTGTGTTATGGAACCACAGATGGTTGCATGGTGACACATTATCGGTTTCCTTCCCCCAGCTGACGGCGCTCTCAGCACTCCCGAGGGCAACGGTAAGAAAATTTTGGACAACACCAGATATGGCAGGAGGTGAGAGGTGGACTCCACATTTTAGAGGGAGACTATCTGATCAGCATTCTAAGGAGCTCCTTAGATTACTCGATCGACTGTCGGGGCACCATCCAGTTGCATCTGGGACTGACGGTAGGCTCTAGTTGCAGGGCACTTTTCAGCGAGAGGAGTCTATAGACAACTTCTTCATAGGGCCACAATTTCACATGACATCAGAGCAGACACCATACGCATTTGGCGATCATGCACACCTCTTAAAGTCAAGATCTTCTCATGGCTGATGAGACGAGGCAGACTTCTCACAAGGGCACACAGGGCGCGATGGGCACCTCAGGCGAACCGCACATGTGTACTTTGCGCCTTGGCGGAGGAGGACATTGCCCATCTATTCTTCACCTGCACCACTGTTAGGGAGGTGTGGCGGCTCTTAGACTTCACGGATATTGACACATCAAGAGTTGATAATTTTTGGGGCTCGTTGCGAGGCCTTGACACGCGGGGCAACACAGGGCGACGACAGGAGTCATAGCCATTACATTGGTGATCTGGCTTTAGCGCAATCGTATGTTGTTCGAGGGGGAAAATGCTATATAGAAAATATTATACATCACATAACTTTCTTACTTAGAGAGTGAGATTTTGGCTGACACTTGACGTGTCTTTTTTGCTTTTTTGGGAGAGTCTTTTTGGCACTGCTCTCCATTTCATACATGTAAATTTCTCGTTTTTTAAATCAATACAAATTGGTGATTACCAACTAGTGTAGTCATCTTTCCCCTTTCAAAAAAAAATCAATAACCAAGTTGGTTGTCACAGATGATTAACGAGTCTGTGCCCCGTTGAGGGACCAGGAGCTAGTAGCCCCGAGTTCGAGCCCTGGAGTCTCCAATTTAACCAGGATTTACTTTCATCCCGCCCGTTCGAACACTGAATTAGTCGAGTGCTAGTAGCCCTGGACACCAGTGGATTCTACCCATAGACCCAAAAAAAATAAAAAAAAAATCAATAAACGAACTCGTTTCTTTTGCCAAATGACATGTATCCGAGAGAACTCCTAACTCCAACTTTTTTTTTCTTAATTATCGGTCATATAATAATTCATGTTAAATCAATTCATCTAATATAAATTTGTAATAAGTTGCGTATAAACTGCGCTGACTTGCACTTATTGTGAATCATTTATCATTAAGCCATGCAAAAATATGTTGAATATTTAATACTTGAAACGACACCAGTTAAGATACAGAATAAACCGACTATAACAGCTACCATATATTAATCAGAGGCAGAAGACAAAGTAAAATAATGCATTGAGATGAGAAAGTGAACTATATAACAGTTGCTATTTCATTTTATTGAGTATAAATATATTTCTTTTAGAAATCTGTATAAATAGGCCATGAAGGTTTTCTTCGTCTAGTATTCACTTTACAGGATGTATATACATTGGTCTACCTCTTGCAGCAAATGCTGCTTTTATTGAAAGAATGCTCAAGTGCGTTAATCCATTCCTTCAGAGCAGCAAGCCATCACATTATTTTTACAGTCGCCTTTGTTTCTACTTAACCTGCACAAAGAAGTCAAGTTATGAAAGAACACCTTGCTGCTTGGCCTGTCAGAAAAAGAAAAAAAAAGAAATTACGTATATGTGCTGATGAACTAAATCTAGGATGACAATATCTCGGGACCAAGAAACAATAAGGTTTATATATGATGAACCACAAAGCGTAAGTGCGAGCAAAGAAAAAGAAACAATTCCCATTTGAAAGCATGACCAGTCTTGTAGCACATATCATAATGAGCCAAAACAAACACAATTTTGGCATACGGAAGACCCAGCTTAAGGATGCTCCTCTGAAAGTGATGATCAGGTACTTTGTATGAATGTCAACAAGACAGGTTGAAAAATGTAACAAGGTTAACAGGGTTGCGTTGATACAAATAATGCAGGATTGTAAGTCACAGCGCAGGCATAATTCTTTTCTTTCCTTTCTTTTTAAGTTTCCAAGATCCTCCACAATGCTGAGTGCCACAGACTGGTCATCTCATGTTTTCTTTTCTTTGTATCTCATAAGTTCTTGTTTATATTCTGAAGTGTTGCCGGCATGACACAATATTATCTCATATGAACTGCCAGTGCAATTTTACGTGTTGTTTTCTTACTCTTCTTTTTCGTTACACATCCCTACAGAACAGTGTGAGATCATGCTTGACAAAAAATTATTGTGCGGGGGTTGTGGCAGCACTTTGATTCTCGATAAAATTCATTCAATTTATATTGTATGGAAGAGCCAATTCAAGTTTTCATGCCCAAGTTACAACACATTCAGATAAATAAACACACTAGACAACATCATGAAAAGTTTTGGTCGTGTTTGTTAATCAAATATATACATAAGCAATGTTCTACTTCGAGAACACATGCAACACTTTTTCTTATAAAAATAAACCAAGAAGTACACTATATACTTATGACATTGTCATAGGACAGTAGCACAGCAAAGTCGTACCTTTACACTCAAGAGAATGCTAGTATCAAAAACCTGTTGACCAGCAGAAACTTGAAGCCCATCCACATACCCAGCACGGGGTGCCTTCACAACATGCTGGGTAGATCAAGCAGAAAGAGATGAAGTAATGAGTTTATATACCAAGGAATTGGTTTAAAATGGGAGATCTGTACTTACCTCCATTTTCATTGCCTCTAGGACCAGAATAGGTTGTCCTTCCTCCACAATTGCACCATTTTCAACTAAGACCTTAACAACTAGACCTGCCATGGGTGCCAAAACACTGCCTTCAGGATGTTGTGTCGCAGAACTGGGTCTATGGTGTATCTCATCATCAGTTGATTCGTAAAGTTTTATTGTTTGCCGGAAATGATGATGATCCTTGCCATCCCAAAGATGAATGTGTTTGATATTGTCCTGACAACATTAAATCAAACGAGCATGCTAGTTTAGAGAGAAGTTTGCATCTTGGAGAAGTCTGCCAATTAAAGTTTCACACAAATATAAATGGCTACTTTTCTGACAAAATCAGAGGAAGCAACATGAGTTGACAACATTACCTTAGAATAAACTGCTACAGTAACTGTCGTCTGGAGTCCATTCACATTGATTCTGAAATCACATGGTCCTATCTGAACAACTTTGACCTCCAAACTAGGTGACTCGACATCTTCAATCTATTAAAAATGAAATAAAAAAACCGGTGAGTCCACATATACATCGGAACATTGTTCCAACAACATCTTTAAGCAAATCATCATGGCATATATTGGCATCTAGCAAGAAAATATGTGGTGGGATGACTTCTATAGTTTCTTGAGCAAGTGCTTTAGAAGAAAAAGTTATGTTAAACAAATAGATGTGAAGCTTTACAACAATCATGATTCACAAAGTACAGACACAATTCTTGATATATATATAAATTACAGTCATTTTTTTTATAAGCAAAAAATGACTACTGGGCTTGGATAGTCATCATCTTTTGCATTAAAGCTTTAAATCAGAAGATGTACAAGTGCGTGTATAAGCCAAAACACGAAGACAAGGGAAAAACCACCGTGGTGTGGGTACCTGACAAAAAAAAACTAACTGATTCTTCACTCGCTAAATGAAATTACAGTCATGACAAACAAGGGAAGGAGTGGATCTCAAATAATGATATTATTATAGAGGGCATAATGATATATTTCTCAGAAATATAGATATCCCTTTAGAAAATTAAATTCTTTTGAAAAAAAAATCATTCAATGTCACACGACTTCTCCTGAAAACTTAATTAATTCACATAGCAATATAAAGAATATCTACAATTACATGCACTCAACATATAACAAGATCTGTAAATAACAAAAGTGGTCACCTGATCAGTTTATGGCAGGTTGGTTTTAACATCAATTACCTGAATGAGATAACTTCCATCAGATTTACAGGTAACAACAAGCTTCAAAAGCTCTTTGTCGCTGCCAGTTAGTTCTCCCTCAAGTTGTATCAATCGCTTGGCATCATGATGCATTCTAAAAGGTGGATTAGCATACCATAGTGGAAGTAATTTGTCCTGACCTGTCACATCCCCTGCTTAGACATGCTTTACAAAACCCTGGCAGTGAATAATTATAGAAATATAGACATGAGAACAACATACCTGTGATATTTTCTACCGAAGAAATATGGTCCTTTTTGCATATGCATGCAGCAACTATGGTTGCAGCTAGCCTAGCAGAAGGATTTGATAGTGAAGGTACCTCATCAGGGAAAAGATCAGCCATGAAATGCTCAATGAAGTGTGTTTCAACTCTGCCCATCTTAAAGGCCCAATGATTTGAAAGTTTCTTGAGGAAATCAATGTTGGTTGACAACCCTGCTACCTAAAAGTTCACAGTTTCACTTCCATAAGATAATTTTCATAGACAACCACTAGCAAGGTACCTATGTATATTGTTTTCATGCACTCTTCCACCATAATTCCAGCTCAAGTAAATAGATTACTTTCTTTTAAGGGAAAATAGATCTATCTATTTATTAGTAGTCAAGAGAAATAAATCAAATGAGAGAACCATGCCATGGGCCATGGGTATATCCTAGGTTCAAGTAAGAGAAACAGTCTATAATCAAGGGTAAGGTCATATATGACCACAGTAAGGAAGCACCTGATTTCATGGATTATTATTAGGAATATGATGATTCCCGAAAATGTGATTCGCAGGGATGTTGTCCGATATCAATATTTTTGCTCAAACCAACAATATAACATTACCATGTTGGGTACAAGTTAAAAATCACAATGATCTAAAAAAAAATTATTTGATTTGTCATAAACTCCCTTTCTTTAAGTATACTTATATAATATAAAAAAACACAAAACAAAATCTACGTTAAAAATGTTAAAAAAAAAATCCAAAAACTTCTAAACACAACATCATAATTAATCAAACATTAAAAAATTAATAGGATCATATAATCATAGTCATATCATTTAATATGTCTTAATAATCTAAGGTATTTACATCAATTAAATGTCCACATAAATTATTTCTTAATATCATAAAGCAAGATTTAAAATATTAGTTAGTGGTAGCAATGACTAAAATAGTAATAATGATATTTTAAAATTATAAGATTAGAACCAATGTCTAGATCTTCTTGTAGATTTTTTAATTTAAATGTGATGGTTGATGAGTGTGTGAGGCCAAACGAACTAGACAAGTTATTCGACTAAACTGACATTACCGAAACTATTAAGTCTGCCAAAACAATCAGATATTGCCATATTTATATCCAATAATATCATAAAATGACTTGCACCTTTCTTACCCCTCAAATATATACACTATTTAAATATTAACGTAAAAACATTTTCAAATGATAAATAATAGTGTAGGTAGTATTACATCAGTTTATATTAAGTGTATTTGCTATGTTAATATGGTATGAGAAAGCATGAAAGGAGGGGTTTTTGTTCTTAACTGCAAGGGTAATATAGATGAGATAAGGAACATTAGCATTTCTTAGTAATCTCAAATAACAAATACTCCTTATAAGAATGATATCATATATTCTTTGTTAATTTCATTCTACAAGGGGTTTTTGTTCTTAACTGCAAGGGTAATATAGATGAGATAAGGAACATTAGCATTTCTTAGTAATCTCAAATAACAAATACTCCTTATAAGAATGATATCATATATTCTTTGTTAATTTCATTCTACAAGAATGTTTACCAACTGAATTACGAAAAAATTATCTTCATTATACTTGTAGCACAAGATAAAAACACCCAAAAGGCTATGTATAAAATATATAACAAAATAATCTAATTCTTATCCCCAAATTATATAATGTGATGTACTATTAAAATTATAAATAATATTGTAAACAATAGTACATAATTTTGAATACAAGTTAAATACATTTTTGCATATCTATATAGTATGAGAAAGGCAGAATTTGTGTTCTTAACTGCAAGGGTAGAATGAAATTATCATGTTCTGTTGTAACCTCATTCCACAAGAATGTTAGACTACCAAATGAATTACCATATTTACTTTTATCAAATAATAATCTAGCATTACCCTCAGCATACTTTTAGCAATGATCAAAAACACCCTAGAGACTATGTTGGTCAATGTTCGGAGCCCTAGTGACCAGATCAGCAGCCAAGTCTCGTCGAAGGTAACTAAGAAAACAAGGAAACATGTGTACAGCAAGCATAATTCACGTATAGTGATAATTACCAGCTATCCTAGGCGAAATATAATGGACTTCTTGTGACCGCACCAAAGAAAATTTTCTACATCTTCATGATCAATCAAATATATAATACATATATATATATATATATATATTTATTTATTGAAGTATGCTTCCAAAAATGTTAACAAAGAAACTCGTAAATTTTATGGACAAACTTGAGCTAATAGATGGTCTCTTGTATTTTCTTCCATATCGCATGTTAGAAACAAGTATGAATGTCTTTCAAAAAAGAAACAAGTATGAATGACAAAATAACAAAGGAACAGCACCTTTCAAAAAAAAAACAAAGGAACAGCAGGATAAATAAAAATTCTAAAAGGTGAATCCAAATATATGTAATTGTTTATCACAGTCATTCTTTTCTTGAAGAAGATAATCTGGTGGCCCTTTGGGATTGAAGATAAGTCTTGACGAATATGCTTCCAATCTTGATAATGTTTTTGCCCATTTCTCTTCCCTTATTCAAAAAGAGATTGTTGTAACTAACCAAAATTCACATAAAACTTTATAATACAGGCAAGCATGCATTAAAATGGATTATTTAATTACTTTCCATTTAAAACTAGTACGAAAATTTTAGTCTTTGATAGGAGTTCAAGGATGATGTGATGAAAGTTTACAATTTGAAATACAAATAACACAACATCTGACTATGCACTGATACATGACATCTGACAGCTAAAACCAAAATGAAAAAGAACAAGCAATGGTAATTGAAAAAAAAGCATTTCTCATTAAAATAAGTTATAGTTTGTGCACCTGGAAGTTCAGTAAACAATCCTTCAACTTGACTAGCGCTGCATCGCGATTTTCTCCCCAAACTACAAGCTTAGCTATCATCGGATCATAGTGCATGCTGACAGCATCTCCTTCTTCCACTCCAGTTTCAACTCGCACTATTTTTGCAATACAGCATTAGTAAATTAAGAAAAGCTCCATCAGTCCATCCTAATTCATAAGTGTTACCTATTGGTGATACTTGAACAGGGCGATAGTGGTGCAATGTTCCTGTAGCAGGAAGGAATCCTTTTGAGACATTTTCAGCGTATATTCGGGCTTCAAACGCATGCCCTGTTCCCAAAACATGTAGTACTAGGTGATGTAAAAGACATCTCAATCAAAACAACGACTACAAATAGTAATTAGAAAAGAGACCACACTAAAATAATGTCAACATGCTATTTCATCAATTATTTTACACTTAACTACTGACGAACTATGTTAAATATGACTTCAAAGTTTTTCTTTTACATAACTTCAAAAGTTCAAACTGCACATCTCCTGCCATCCCTTAAGATGAGACCATATATTGAAAGGAGGTAAAAGAAATAACAGATAAGCGGAGGATCGACATGCTACAGTTGCTAGCAACTGGACCGAGAATCTCTTATCCCCTGGCGTCTGGACACCACAGTTTGTGGTTCCGCTCTCAAACACTTGACTAGAAGATTTCCTCCTCATGTTGAAACGTCTTCACATTTCCCATATTGACATACCACAACAGGACTCATGGAAATGGACAATTGGCTATTGCGAAGGCATAGATTACCCACACAATATCATCAGCTGGATTCAAGACGCGGATACATCTTGTGCTTTCTGTGAAGACCCAGTAGAAGATACTGAACACCTATTTTACGGATGCGACGTGGCGAAAGGAGTATGGAAGGAGGCAGGATGCTCCAGGATTGATACAAGCTCACCAATGAAGTTCTGGAGGACATTCAAGTAGCTGGCAAAATCCACCATTTATCCAGCTTGAATCTCGTACACGGCCATGATATGCTTGCTTATGTATCAAAAGGGCAGCGAGCTAGACGTTGACCTTTCTATGGGCTATTTGGGTCCAGAGGAATGGTTGTATTTTTAACAGGAACGAGTATATGTAGAAAACATTGTATCAAAGGCGAAATGCTTGTTGATTGAGTGGGCGTAGTTATGAATTTTGACTTTAATCTACTGATGTAATCTTGCCCCATATGAATAAAGTTGGATGAGAGTGCCTCATTCTCATCCTTTACCTTCTCAAAAGAAAATATATATGAACAAATATCGAAGAACAAGAGCATGGCTACTATAAATTAAGCGATCTAACGGAATTGACATAGGAGAATCAGCAAGAAGTAAAATGACAAACCCATATAAATATATAAAGCAAACAAATATGCGAAAACTTCAACATCTTCAATTTACCATTTAAGGGCACATCTTCTTGGTTCAATGGAAGAGGTTCTCCATTTGCAACACGAATCTGCCACTCTACAAGATCTTGTCCAACAATCATCTCAGTTACAGGATGTTCAACCTTCAAAATTAGTGAGCGTGTAAGGAATTTCTCGTGTACACAAGCTTACATAATCCTCAGTTTCATGCTTGATTTATCAAAATATTCATAATTTCGTATCAAACAATATAACTAGTTCGTCTCAAAAAAAATATAACTAGTGTCATGAAGTACTTGAAGGCGGGTGTTCATCTCCATAAAGTAGAAGTTTCCAGAACTAGTGTCCATAATAAACTCCACAGTTCCAGCACTGTAGTAACCAACTGCCTGGTCAGACATATAAAGCCAATATAAGGCAAGAAAACCAGTAAAGTTGTCTTAGGCAAGTAAGAGTCAAGCAACATGCAAACAAGAAGCAAATATCCATAGTAAATGAAAATTTTATTGCGACGAACAAAAGATGAAGAATCATATTGAGATGGTAAAAGAAAAATAACAAAGAAACAAACAGTAAAGAAAATCAACAATGATAAAAGGTTGTGCTTGTTCGATGAAAATGTTTTGCTGTTTGATAACTCAAAATAGGTTGGTCAACAGTTAATCAATTTATTGTTGACAGTAAAAAGGCTAAAACTTGAGAAAATGAGCTTCTGCTTTTCAAATATATATTCATTTTTCTCTAACAAAGCATTTTTCTTTTATACTCCGAAGATCGTTTTCCTTTATATGTTTAAGTCATCAACAAAACAAATAAAAATAAATAACTTTCCTAAGAATTCATTGTCTAATTTGTTTTTGTCAAAACAAACACAACCAAAGTATTGCTTTTGAACCATTTATAGGTGTGTTAAAAAACTCAACAAGTGAACATACATGATCGTTAATACTTTGATAAGTAATATGTACTATACATCGCATCTTCCTAATAGTTCACTTCCATGAAGACTGCATAACAAATTGGAGAATCTTCCAATAAATGAGGCTAACTGCCATCGAAGAAAATGCTGCTGGACTAGAACTAGTAAAGATCAGAAAATCAAGAGGGTAGAGAAGTAATGCTACATGTTAGGAAATTTTAGCAAAGAGTAACATCTCTTTTAGAGGGATGAATTTCATCTTTTACAAGACAATCATCAACAAATATTCATGCACATTAAAATTGATATCTTATAATAGAATGGATTTCAATTTCGATATGTTTATATAAAAACAAGTGAACGAGTGATACACACTCCATCTTATTATATATGATACTTTTAGTAGGGAAAAGATCGTTATATCTGATCTGAGCACAGAGTGCCAGATATCCAAGGGGGAAAAATCTTCATTGTTTGCGTAAGGAAACTCTTATCTCACAAACAAGCTTGTGAAAATTGTTTAACTCATATGAATTAACAAGTCAAATGAGCAAATTTGACAACATTTAAAGAGAATGTTTGACACCTCATTCAACAAAAGATGTAGTAAGAAGAAATTTGTGGATGCAGAAAAAAAACAAAAGTATCCCTTTGTAAGACAAAAAAAAATGATACATGAACCTGATTTTTCTTCAAAACTTCTAGCTCCTTGTTAGCATGTTAGAACAACTGTCCTAAAGTAGATATGATTAATTTTTTGTTCCTCTGAACACGTCTTTGGTCCAGATGGTAAACTTCCACATGATTGGATAGTCACTCTAAAATGTTTCCAGACCATAGGCTTTGGATGAAGATTACAAGTGATAAGATGTGACGGTCATTTGACTATGGTTTGGAGACATTTTAGAGTGACTATCCAATCATGTGAGGGTCATTTGACTTATGACCACTGACTTTTTTAATGTAAGACCAATGACTGTTATGTTCACTGGAATTTGGATGGTGGACCTACACATATCTCATTACTGTGTCATGTATAGATCTAAAGAGGATTTACCTGACAGCGAGCTTTTTGCATTTCCTGATTCGGTAACATATATTATCTTTAACTCTCCTTTTTAGGAAAGAAGAAAGATTGCTACAACATGGAGTATTGTGAAATCTTATTCTTCCCCTAGATCATCACAACGGGAAACTCACATCTGGAGTTTGAAAGGCAATAAAAAAATATTGGACATAGACTGGTTAGAGCAGAAAATAATACTGATTTGTGATTGACATCCCTTCTTCATTCAGTTTTTGTCCACAAATTCTTCAGAACAATTTTCTTTCAGTATTCCTTTGACAAAATTTTCTTTCAGATAACTATCATGATTTACTGGAGTTTCAACCGTCATGTTTGTTGCATTTCAATAGAATGTTGTTTAGTCAACCACATTCAAATGTTAAACTCCTACTCAACTGTACTCTTAGTAGCATGTTGAAAGACTAAGCGGTCAGCTCATGTTAAGAAACAAGATCTGCCTAGATTCCAAGAAAAGACTCTCAAATGAACACAAAATGAAGAAATATCCTTGTAACGAATAACCATTGAGTCTTGAGAGATCTTTTTCAAAAGAAGTCTGGAGTGATTATGTGACAATGAAATTGACGCTTTGCAGTCAGTAAACTAAGATGTCAATTCAAATCTAGCAGAATAACAATGAGTAGGAAAAAAGAAAAATGCAGGATCTTGTCACCTTAGCAGCAGAAACAGCAGCTTCACCTAAGTGGGAGCGAAACTCGTGTGTGATATTTGGCTGCAGCAATGGAGCTATCAAAACTATGATAATCCTGAAATCAAACAATTAAAGCAGCAAGAGGACGTGTGAGCTTTACTGCAGGAGCTTCTTCAATTATCTTCTGGTGCCTTCTTTGTACACTGCAATCCCTCTCATTTAAATGAATGACATTTCCATGTTTATCTCCGAACACCTATATTTTCAGAAAGATCAAAGAACGGACAAATAGTTGAGAATGGCATCTTAGAACCTAGGCCATTAATGAGGCAACCCAAAGATATCTCAGTAGATAATTTCTTTCACTACATTTTGTCCAAATTTCTGAATTAACAGGAAGTAACCTTTTCCTCGACGAGTAGCAAGAAAAGAAGATTAATTAATCATTGTTAAAAATACAAATATAAAGATGTTGTTCTTCCTATCGGCTTAAGCTTTTAGGATTGTTGGTAGCACATCTAATTTAGCATGGTATCAGAGCTAGAGGTCCTGAGTTCAAACCTCGATGTCGCTCATATTAAAAATTAATTTCTTCATTTAGTTGTCCACGTGTTGGGCTTTGGGCTAGATCAAAATTGTCAGCGGCCCACACGTGAGGGAGAGTGTTAAGAATATAAATATAAAGATATTGCTCTTCCTATCGGCTTAAACTTTTAGGATTGTTGGTAGCACATCTAATTTAACAATCATTAATTCAGGAAAGAAGCATTTTGTTTCATTAAGTTTGCATCTCAGGTTTCCACTTTAGAAATTAGTTTCCTAGGCATCTTAACATGCATCAACCTTTTTTCAATGTAACATACATTGACGTTCACATAGCAGTTCAATAAAGTTTAATATTTGATTTCTGTTATGAAGTTGACATTCCAAAAACTAGAAATTGCATATATCCAAGTCCTTGAGATTCCTAAAGTATAGAATGATCAAATCAAATCGCTCGAATGAATAACAGCTTAGCACACAATCATAAGCTAACATTTGTTGCAAGTTGAGTTGCCTGGTAAAAGGTAATGACGATACTGGAAACAAGAAGCAAATAGTAAAAAATCATGTGACGAGGAAATGTGGGAGCAATAGCAAGCTTTAATTACTAACAGTACCTGAACCTCAATGTGCCTTGGTTCAGTTATGTATTTCTCTATCAAGACGGTACTTATGCCAAATGAAGCAGCAGCCTCGCGCTTTGCACTTAGAAAAGCTTGAACAAATTCATCTGGCTTTTGTACTATTCTCATACCCTGAAAGCAGAAAATGGTGAACACAATGTACCTTGAGACTGATTTAATGAACATTATTCTCGTACTTATGATATGCCTTCAATTGAAGTTGCACATCTACATTCAGTTGCATTCATAGCATAATAAGACAAGAATTGGTTGATTATCCGCAAATAACTACTTCAACAAGCTTATGGAGATCTACATATTAGGGTCTTAAAGTACATGACCAACGAATTAAGATAATGAAGAATGCAATTTTTTTAACGCCGTATGGGAGTACAAGAAAATACTGAAAATTCTAGCACGCTGTCTAAGTGATTGCATGTTCACTTTCAAGAAAAAATGTCATTACATGTTACACATGTCAAAACTTCAATGACTACACAAAAGGAGCCCTCCAAGGCTTGATAAGATCAAGCAAATGACATTAAAGGCAGAATGCAACACCAAACATTGCGATTTCAATCAATAAAAAATAGATATCTTCAAGTAATGTGCAAGGCTTCCTTTTCTTTTTTTTCATGAATTGAACTGAGAGCTGCACACGTCATATGACTATTAATAAGGACATCAAGACAGACAGAGAAGAAATAACAATGAGAATGCAGAATATACTGCTAATTCATGGGACAAGTAAGAAAGCACATATGAAAGCTGTGAAGAACAGATAACCTACTTTCCCTCCACCTCCATGTGTGGGTTTTATCAATATAGGGTATCCAATTTTTTCAGCTTCCAGCTTCAAGAAGTCTACATCTTGGTTTTCGTCATGATAACCAGGCACAAGGGGTACTCCTGCGGCACCCATAATCTTCTTTGATGCACTACAAGAGATACCACATCAACGTTACCAAAGCAAGAAACAGAATAAAATTAGAGGAATAGAAAAAGCGTGACTATAATGAGTCAACAAGTACCTCTTATCACCCATGTCTCTGATGGCAGATGCTGGTGGGCCAATAAAAGTGAGCCCTTCATCTTCACAAAGCTGTGCAAAATCAGAACTTTCAGAAAGGAAACCGTAGCCTGGGTGAATAGCCTGCAGGAGCAACAACATCATAAATTCGATTGTCGCATCATTGGCCAAGGGGAAGGTTTTCCATGAAAAATTATATTGCAAATAAGTAACTAAACTGATATAGTTATTTGACTCTCTTTCCACATTGGTCTTGTTCATTATCAAATCACTTAGTTACAAAGTTCTCAGCAAATTAGTAAGCTTCTCATTGGGTTCAGACTTCAGATACTTCTCCTGAACCAAGAACCTCGAGAGATCTCCGCTCTCTCGGAAACCATCTAAACTAAAACTAAAAGGATTGCAAATTAAACAGAAAGCACAAAGAACATCTTTTCCACTCAACCTAATCTATCACTAAATTTTGAAAACTAAAAAAATGGAAAAGCAGATATCTTTAATCGTGCCACACAGAAAATTTCTGTTCCGAATCATCTAATAAGAATCGAAGAAACGCAGAAAGCCGCTTGGGCACCGTACCTGCGCGTCGGTCCGGAGCGCTGCATCGATGATGGCAGCGGCGTCGAGGTAGCTGGACCTTGCGGGAGGCGGGCCAATCCTGACCGCCTCGTCGGCGGACTTCACGTGGAGGGCTCCGCGGTCGGCGTCGCTGTAGACGGCCACGGTTCGAATCCCGAGCCGCCGCGCCGTCCGCATGATGCGGCACGCGATCTCTCCTCGGTTCGCCACCAGGATCTTCTCGATGCCCTTCCTAGCCGCCGCCTCCCCCGCCGCAGCCGCCGCCGACGACGACGACGAGGTGGTGGAGAGGAGACGATGGATCAACGCGTCGGGGTGACGGCTCGGAACGTGAGACCAAATGGGGATTCTTCTGCGAATTGCGGACGCCAATGACGCCATTTTTGTGGACCTCGCGCTGCGCCCGAGTGATCGGAGGAGGAGGAGGAGGAAGGCGGAGGAGGGAAGTAGTTTAGAACGAGAAGGCAACGTACTTTATCAAGTATCTTTTTCTAAACCGTTGATTCGGGATGGGATTGGAAAGAATGGACGATCGCGATTAATGTAGAACTAGGCAGATAAGACTATTTGATATTTGTCGTGGAGCCACGTCATCGAGCGGGCCGCCGGGGAAATGGCAATCCATCCTGCGACAAGAGTGGAGGATGAGATGCGGGTTCCGACCACGGAACAGGAAAATTTGAGCCAATTGTTATCCTTGTGTTTTTTTTTGCTACAAGTACTGCCTTCTTAAACTTAAAACCCACTTGGCCCATAAAAAAATACCTAATAAAATACTAGTACTAAAACTTATTTTAAAATATAAATAATTATATATCTAGATAGAAATGTTAATAATATTAATAAATAACTATAGTATTTGTTAATTAAATATTAATTAAGATACTCTTAAAAGTATATGATAATAATATTTAAAAAATATAAATACAAGAGTAATATAGTTAATTAAAAAACAAGTCAACATTTTTTAAGATAAGCATAGAATTTTTCTTATTTTTCTAATTTATAAGTTATTATCCTAAATATATTTTTTTATTTATTGAATATGAAAACATTTTAAAATCAACTTATAAGTAATTATAAATTACTTATGCTAGGTTAAACAGTCCCTAAATGTTATTAGTATTTTTACCTAAATTATCAAAAAAATGTTCCTTTAATTATTCCAACTTTTTCTAATTCATCACATCATTATTTTTTCCGGTGACTTTATTTTTTAATTTATCTAATTGTTGTGATTTTACCACTTACAATATTTAGAAAAAAAATAAGAAAATTTAAAAATGTATTTAAGATGAGAAAACTAAAATAACTAAAAACATGCATATTTTATCATTACCTTTTTCCTTCAAATCCGATGAGTTTTAATTAGATAAATAAAAAAAGTAAAAGTTAACATATATCTTATGTTGGGGTGTAAAATAAAGTAAAAACAATTTAAAAGAGAATTGTAGAACGTGCGTGAGTGCTTCGATAGTTTAAGAATTAGTTCGAAAATAATTCATAGTTTAAAATAAGTTGACAAAAAACATTATTTGTACTAAGTATGCAAAATATAACAACAGAAACATAAGATTTGTTTTTTCGATTGTATCTTTGAAACATTTCTTTTTGGAATCTAGTAATACCATGTTAGTGTATTTGATTTAGCTTATTCAAAATAATATAGTTGGCAATGATCGATTATTCATGCGTTATTTTTATTTTTTCCACTAAAATACGAGTTATTTTTGTTTTCTTCTTTAAATTATAAAAAATATATACGTATCTTCCCTGAACTATTCTCTCTTTTCCACTTTAATCCTAAGTTTTATTTCACTGTATGTATCCCATCACAATTTTACCCTTTTCCAATTTTGAAAAAAATAAAATTCTAAAAAAATATATTTAATGTAGGGAAAAAATAAAATATATAGTTTACCATTACAATTTATTTTCTTTTATTTTTTGTTATTTATTTTGTAAATTATAGCTAAGGTAAAAAAAATATAATTGGATAAATAAAAATGGTTAAAGTTAATGAAAAAGTTGGCATGGGCTAATGCGAAATTTTTTTAATAGCTTAAGGGTAAATAGGTATTTTAATAGCTCAAGGGCGAACTCAAAAACACCTGGTTGGCGGAAAAAGAACCATTATTCTTGAAATAAGATTCCACTAGGAATCTCGTATCTTCAAATTGTCCATGCATAATCTAAACTATATTTTATTTATTTATTTAAAAATAAAAAATTTAAATTTATCTCTCTCTTATGGAATCTCGTATCCTTAAAATGTCAATGCATAATTTAAACTATATTTTTTTATTCATAAAAAAATAAGATTTAAAATTTCTATATATACATATATATATAATGTTTTTTTTTTCATTTTTTCTTTTCTCATTTTTTTCTTCCTCTATTCTTTTTTTTCAGTGTCTAGAACTTTATCGGTGTCCAGAGTTACTAACATCTGATATTTAGACGGACGCAGCGAAAATAAATCTTGCCGAATTGATGACTCTGAAATTCGAACTCGAGAATAACTCTCGATCCCTCAACTCGAAGCAGATACTCGCAAATTATCTGTGTCAACCAATTTAATTTTCTCTCATTCTTTTTCATCTTTATATATTTTTTCCCACTAATATATAATCTTCTCTCTTTGATTATCTTATATTTTTTCTCTCTCCTTTATATGTTTCCTTAAATCTCCTCACCTTCTTTCCTACATTTTACTTCCTCTCTTTTTCTTTTTTGATATCCTTCGTTTCTCTCCATCAAGTATCGTTTCTTCTTTTTGGTGAAAACCGACTACTTTCTTCCTCCACTTATCACTTTTCGTTTATGAATAATGTCTCACAAGAGTGTGAAGATTGCTTTTTATGAATAATTCGAGGATCTGATCGAATCATGAATCATAAGACCCATCAAACAATTTTATTTGTATCATATATGTTAACAAAATAAATTTAATTTGAATATTTTGGTACTCCAACTAATATGTAGTAAATGAGGGCTTAATACTATTATATTAGTAACTTACATTATATAAGGAAAAAAACATGATCAGCTAACTAGTTGTTATTTGAGTTTTTGAATTTAATGAACCTATAAAGCACCTATGCTTCGTAGATACTTAGAACACATATGCAACACCCAGCAAAATCGACAAATTAAAAATAATTAAAAATAAAAATCTAATATGAGTTGTGTCCAACCATGACACAAGCCCTTGTTGCACGTAACTGACGAAAATAGGACATCATGAGAAAGTAAATGTTCAACACGGATCGTGTCCAAGTTGGACACGGGCCGTGTTGCTCTCAAACGATATCAAGTCCCAACATGGGTCGTGTTTAGACTGAACACGAGTCATGTTGTGCTCACCAGATCTCAAACCCGACTTTGAGATAAAAGATATATTTTATTGATTTCGATATAAGTAAAATAAGAAAAGTTTAAATCAGCTTGAACTTCGAATGCACTGTGGAAAACCTTTATAAATAGAGGATTAGACCGAAAACTCTCTCTCTCTCTTAATGTACTTAGGAGGAACAACTTAGGGATTTTCCTATGATCATGATAGAACAGGAGATCTACATGAAAAGCAATGATGATTATATTTTTATATGAGAGGATAAAGTATTGTACTATATGTTAAGAATTATCTGCTCTAATCATGGGATGGAGACGAGGACACATCAGCAACAATGACCGAACACACGCGGACCATATACCGAAAAGACACGGATCGTGTTCTCTAACTATGGGGGCGATCACGCCCCGGCGCGCGGGTAATATTTCATCAAACAACATAGGAGACCGACACAGACAGTGTCACCTCTTAACACAGATCGTGTTCGTCGCGACAAGAACGATTGCATCGCTCAAAACGTTCTCAGGATTGCATAGGAGTAGCAGGAAATAGATCACGTTGTGCCTTGACACGGCCCATGTTCCTTGACATCACTAAAACAAAAAATGGATTGTATTGATTGATTGAGATATTTCAGAAAATGGGTCATGTGAATCACGAGATAGATCGTGTTTCTCGAGACACTGACGACAAGCAAAACCTTAACCTTAGAAATAAGTTGTGTCGCTCAGACGTGAATCATGTTAGTTGACTAGTTTAGACATGAACCAAAACATGATTCGGGTCCCTTAAAATTATTGCGTCAAGGTTAAACCAAAAAATGCTCGACGGGACCGTGTTGCCCCAAACACGAGTCGTGTCTACAGAGAATGTGGGTCAGGTCACCTTGAACCCTAACTGTGTCTTGTCATTGTAAATGATTAATGGAACCACGAAAAAGGGTCGTGTTCATATTGGACGCGGACCTTTTTCTATTCATGTGGATCTAACTAGAATGGCCTTGTTCCGTTAGAGAAAAGAAAATTGTCATCTTGTATCAGAAAACTGACCATGTCTACTTTGGATGCGGCTCATGTTTCCACCACAAAAAAGGTATATATGTTATTTTATGATTGAATGCTTGATTGTTATGCGAAAATATGAACCCTAGATTCTAATGATAAATAGAATTTGAAAAAGAATGTTGCATGTAATTGAATTGATTCATGAAGGGTATAATTTGGCTCTTAGTGAATTGTCAAAACATACTTCAAATGTGGGGGTAAATGGGTTCATATAGGAACAATTGTTCTTTTAGGTTCAATTGGGTTCCTTCAAGAACAATTGTTAATGGGTTCTCGCTGGAGAAATTGTAATTGAGCTCCCTCATATTCAGTTGTGTTCCTACGAAAATAATAATTTTATGGGTTCCTTTGGGAACAATTGTAAATTAATTCATTCGGGTTCTATTGTCAATTCTTTAGGAGATTTTTGTTACTGAATTTTCATGCCTAGTTAGCCTTAATGACATTGAGGCAAAAGCCAATGACCTTTATGCTTGTCAAAGGTTCACGGTTGACTATTATGACTAAATAATTTAGGACAAAGCATGATAAGAAGTATCAAGGCTTAATCAAAAGATTAAAAGATTCTTATTGAGAGTTGAGGTGCAATGTTTCTTGATAATGAAAAAGAAAGGTGATGAAGAAAAGGACATTGAGCCTCTAATTATTCTTAGGGATAAGCCTACTCAGAAGAAGACATATTGGACATAAGTTTAAAATAAAAGATGGTGATATATATGATAGCATACTTTTGAAATAAATCGATGAACTCATACAATACACGAATATAATCGGCAACAAGAGGCCCTAGACGAAATCCGCATATTTGGATGATTATTATTTGTATGGCTGTAAGGCTATGTGTTATGTCATTTATATTGATATAGAGGATAACACAAATTCTATTTTTTTTATGATGAAGCAGTCACTTCAAGAGAGTTAGAATCATGATTGGCCGATATGAAAGACAAGTTAAAAGGTTGATAATCCATAGGGCGCAAATGGATATTCAAGAAAACGTATTGTGTTCATGTAGTTTTGGTAAGCACAAAGCAAGATTACTTGAAAAATATTGCACTAGAAAAGTCATAAATAATATTCAAGAAACATATTCTTCAATACTTAAGTTTGCATCTATTAGGGTCATCTTAACAATATCACATATATGGATATGGAGTCATTGCAAATGGATGTTAAGACAACCTTCGAAGAATTGAATGAAAACATATATATGTGACAACTTGATGGTTTTCGTGAGAATAAAACTTATAAGCTGAAAAAAAATATTATATGGGTTAAAACAATCATCATGTCAATGATATCAAAAGTTTTATGTGATAGCTGTCCAATTTGAATTCATTACGAATAAATTGGACCATTATGTGTATATCAAGAAGAGTGAGAGAAAATTTATTATATTTTCATTGTATGTATATGTCTTTTTGCTCGTTGATGATGTCAAATGCTCAATGAAATAAAAGAAAATTGAGCAAAAAATTGAAATAAAGGACATTGGAGAAGGATCATATGTTTTTTAAATTCAAATTACTCGACAAAAATTTTGAAGATATTGAATTTGAGTTAAGAACAATATATTAATAAGATACTAAACGATTTAAAATGCAGAATAACACTCAAGTATCGACACCAATTGTGATAGGTAAACAACTTGATGAAAATCAATGTCCCAATGCAGAACTTTTAAATGTTTCCAACACTGACAAAAACTTTTAGACTAAGCAACAAAGAAGACACAAGAGAGAGTAGACTCTTTGGCAGAATATTGTGCTATAAAATCTCAACATATATGCAAAAGAAGCTAATGTTTTGGGAGCTCATAATCGCACACAAGCACCCTCTATTCTCTACAACATATAGTAACCAAATAATTTTAGTTTAAGCATGTTAATACTCCAACTAATATCACATAAATCAAGGCATTAATGTTAATTTGTTATTACCAAACAATACAAATATATCTGTGACTTTTAATTTTTGCCATCTTTTCATCAACATGGAGGTAGGATATTCGATTATTTATAGTCGAGGAGTCATTAAAGGGCGATTGAATCGAGAGATTGTGAGGGTCTGTGGAGGGTATCATAAGTTTAAAACCCAATAGCATATGAGAGAGAGGGATGAAAGGATAATCGAACTAGTGAGATTGCTTGCAAATTAGAGACCTAATGATATCAATAGGATTGATGATTCTATGGGCCCTGCATTCTCAAAAGTGGTCCATTATTAATCTTCAACTTTCATCCTTTTGGATAAAATTGAAATCTCTCACCATTCTTTATGATTGATATGGACCGTAAGCTTAATAATCTTGATGTCCCTTTTTTAGTTGGACAATAGTTCGTCATGACACTACAAGAATAATATGTGTTAGCGATGTTTTTATCCGTCAAAAAATCGTCG
Source organism: Pontederia paniculata (assembly GCA_001647135.1). Classification (NCBI taxonomy): domain Eukaryota; kingdom Viridiplantae; phylum Streptophyta; class Magnoliopsida; order Commelinales; family Pontederiaceae; genus Pontederia; species Pontederia paniculata. The sequence continues at coordinate 38,656 of LTAE01000323.1, read as the reverse complement.
CTAAGTTGTCGCAATAAATAATAACAAGAACCTGAAGATGTCAACATACTTGGATGACTTGAATAATGGGTAGCAAAAAAACATGGCAATGTGGACTAAAAAATAATAAAGAAAATGAGTGATCATAGAAATTTATTAGCAAGGCATTGAGAATGGTATCAGCATTAACATGGGTGTTATGAACTGATGTAGGCAAAGGCAATTGCGAGAGGTAATGGATGAGTGCAATAGACTAGTGGTTGTGTCAGCTAGAAAAATCTAAGTAGAACAAATAATAAGAATGAATATAATGCCTAATATATTATATCAAGGGTGTTGTGCTATGAATATTTTTCACCAAAAAAGACTCAAAAATCACAATTGATTCATTTGGATATTTGTGGTTTCTCTATTTGTTGTTATACGTTGGAATAAGGAATACTTCGATGATTATTTTAACTTTTCATGTGTATATTTTTTAAAGATGAGTCAATAATTTTTTAAATATTTAAAACATAAAATGAAATATAGAAAAATTTGAAAAAAAAACAATTAAAATCTTGAGCACTAATATAGGAGAGAAAATATGACTCTTGTGAATTTGAGTACTATTGCATTCATGTGGGAATTTGTTTGAAATTATGATATATCTTATATGCCGCATCAAAATAATATGACTAAAAGAAAGACTGACATATATTGTCATAATCAAACCCCTTAAGAGTCTCAAGAGAGATGTAATATTGACTATAAACTACACACAAAATAATATTCTCAATAAGCCAGTGGAATCAATAACATATGAACTTTAAAAAAAAATTGAGTTAGATCATATTAGATTTCAAAATCTATTTAGTTCGGATTTCAGTATCAAGATACAATAAAATGAGATCTTATGTATATCTAGTTTAGATTTAGTTGTGAAATTTTATTTTTTGCAGATCTAATTTAGATTTTGATTTAGTTGTGAGATTTTATTTTTGATTCTGCATATCCTTGTATAAATACACGGTATGAGAAATGAAAAACTATGGAACTTTATTATTTTTTCTATCGAAAGTTTTCATATGGTATCAGAGCGAGATCCAATCTATATTAATTTTTTTATCTCTCTAAGTTTTATGCAAATGTTAAGATCTTTTATTTCTACATTGATCGATCGTATGATCAACCAATGCTATCATCTTTTTAGTTACTTTGATAATCCAGGAGATCTCTTAATTTCATTCTAATTAAATGAAACAAGTTATTTTACTTGGTCATGATCAATGCATAACGCATTGAAAGTCACAAACAAAATGATTTTTATAGATGACATCGTCACCCATCTTGAAAAAGGTTATCATGATGTTGATCTATTAGAGATATATAATTTCATCTTGATTGGATGGATTTTTAATTTCCTGAAAAAAAGATTTGCTTGCCATTATGGCATATGCAGAAGAGGTTAAAATATTGTGAGATGACTTTAAAGAAAGATTCTCACAGTTTGAATATCACCTCTTAAAATTTGAAAATTGTCTTCTTATTGTCTTTCAAAGAAGCTCATGCAGCTTGCATCAACAAAAACAATCAATGCTTTTGTTGTCAATGTTGCACAAAGTTCATCGACAGTCAAACAATCATCAGGGATTCTCTCTAATCTTTCTGAACTACAACTTAAACACCTTCTAATCATGATTATTCTTGATGAAAAAGAGATTGTTCATCTTTCTTGTGATAATCTTGTTTCTCTATCTCCTAATATTTTTTTTGGATTCTTGATATCAGTGCATCTGTTCACATGATCGGGTAGTGCTGATCTTCTTGTTAATGATAAATCATTATGTGAAGAATTAATGATTACAATTTCCGATGGAAAATCTATTTTCGCCATTAAATCTGGCAATGTCATTATTGGAAATTCTTTAAAACTCCACAAAGTTTTTTATATTCCAAAATTTCATTGTAATCTTATCTCCATATTCAAATTATCCTTCGATCTCAATTGTTTTGTCACTTTCTCTTCTAACATATGTTTCATACAAGATCGTGAAACGAGGACTTCGATTGGATTATGTGAATTGCATGAAGGTGTGTATTACTTATGCAAAGTTTTCATATCACTTTTTGCAAATAAAATTTTTGTTTCTCATGATTCAGACTTGTGGCACAAACGTTTGGGACATCATGGTCGCTCTTTTGTTATTGTCAATAATCTCTCTTTTTTCTGATTTTTGCTTCAAATTATATCATGTATGTTGTCGAGCCAAACAGACTCGAACAAAATTTTCTATTAGTACGAGCAATTCTATTTCTCCTTTTGATTTGATCCATTGTGATATTTGGGGGGTCATACACAACTTGTTCTTCTTGTGGTGCTCGTTATTTTCTAATCATAGTCGATGATTTTAGCATATGTATGTGAGTCTATCTTTTATGCACTAGGTCTGATTTGTATTGTAAAATAATTGCTTTTTATCACATGATACATAATCAGTTTGAAAAATTCATAAAAATCATTTGTAGTGACAATGGTCTCGAGTTTTTATCAAATGACATACAAAATTTCTTTTCTTGAACATGGCATCATGCATCAAACTTCTTGTATTCACACACCTCAACAAAATGGTAGAGTTAAGCGCAAGCATCAACATAATCTCAATGTTGCTCGAGCATTGCGTTTTCAAGCTTCTCTTCCGATTTATTTTTGGGGTGAATGTATTTTCATAGCAATTTATCTCATTAATTATACTCCTTCTAAGATTCTTTCAAATAAGACTCCATATGAACTTTTATTTGGGTGTGCTCCTTCATATGATTATATTCGTGTTTTTTATTCTCTCTCTTATGCTCATACCACATCACCAAACATTTATCGCAAATTTGAAGTTCGCTCCCAAAGATGCATTTTTGTTGGTTATCCTTTTGGGAAGAAATGGTGGAGCGTATATGATCTTGAAAATTGTTTTCTTTGTCTCTCGAGATGTGTGTTTCAATGAAAATATTTTTTTCTTTCGCTCTTAACATATTACCCACTACCACAGAATCCAACAAGATTTATATTAATTCGGCTGCCCCGCCAATGACTCTGGATCCTAATACTCTTCAGAATGAATTGTCAATTATTTCTGTGGTTTCTAGTCCTCAACTAGATAATTCTCATACTTCAGAATTATCACATTGTGATGTGCAGTCTGCTTCACCATATCATGATGTTTCCAGCACTATAGAACCTTCGGCTACTCCACTTGATGAACCTTCTGTCATACCTCCACAAACAAAACAACTTATTTCTCATATATCAGAACGTAATTGATGCCCTCCAGCTCACTTAAGCGACTATGTGTGTCATGCTGCAATAAGTAATATGCCCTTAAACAGTGCACTTGTGCAATCATCGGCCTCAAGTACACGATATACAATTCATCGTTATATCTCATATTATAAATTTTCTTATACTTGTAAAGCCTTTCTTGCTTCCTTAGATTCTACTCATGAACCACAAGATTATCATATGAGGCATTGCAGGTTCTAAATGGTAGGTTGTCATGACAGATGAACTAAATGCTTTGGAGGCTAATAAAACTTAGAGTTTACAACCTTTACCTTCAGAAAAATGACCCATTGGATGTAAATGGATATTCAAGATCAAACGTCATGCTGATGGTAGCATCGAACATTATAAGGTGTGTCTTGTCGCTAAAGGTTTCACTTTAATTGAAGGTCTTAACTATGATGAAACTTTTGCCCCAGTCGCCAAGTTAGTCATTGTTCGATGTCTTTTAACTGTTGTTGTTGCTCGGAATTGGGACATACATCAAATGAATGTTCATAATGCATTTTTGCATTGAGATCTTAAAGATGAGGTTTACATGAGGCTACCACCAGGTTTTTCTTGTGCAACACCTAATTTGGTGTGTCGACTTCATAAATCTTTATATGGTCTATGTTAGGCCTCGCGAAATTGATTTTCTAAACTTGCAAATGCTCTACTTTCATATGATTTTAAACAATCTGCTGCAAATTATTCTCTTTTTACTTTTTTTGTGTGGTTTCATATCTTACCCTTTTGATATATGTTGATGACATATTATTGGTCGAAAATAATATCACTTATTGCAATATGTTTCAACGATATTTACACTCATGCTTTCATCTAAAGGATTTGGGACATGTACGCTATTTTTTGGGCATTGAAGTTATTCGCATGGATTCTGGCATTTTTTTGCCAACGTAAATATATTTTGGATGTTTAAACAATCACAATACCGGAACTATGTTATTCAGTTCATATTCTACAGTTTATGCATGAGCCAAAACTTTGACATTGACATACAGCAGTTCGTGTTCTTCGATATCTTAAATTCTCTTAAAGTGTTGATATTGTTTTGCGCCCTACATCACTTGACTTAGTTGGTTTTAGTGATTCTGATTGTGCTAGTTGTCCCATAACTCAAAGGTCTACAAGTGATTATTTTATTACTCTTGGTGGTAGTCCAATTTCTTGAAAGTCGAAGAAACAATAAATTGTACACATTCCTCAGCTGAAGCTGAGTATCATGCTATGACTGCTACTGCTTGTGAACTATTATGGCTTAAGGCTTTATTATCTTCACTTCAAATCTCTCGTTCACAACCTATGTGTCTTTTATGTGATAATCAATCAGCTTTATATATTGTTACTAATCCTGCTTTTCATGAAAGAACAAAATACATTGAGATTAATTGTCATTTCATTCGTCATCACATTCACTCAAAGGAGATTGCTACTTCTTATATGCCTACTAAATTTCAATTAGTCAATCTATTCACAAAAGCACTCGGTAGGAATCGATTCGTGACAAGTTAGGCATTCATAATTCGAACATCCAACTTGAGGGGGAGTATTAAATTTTAAAATCTATTTAGTTCGAATTTCAGTATCAAGATATAACAAAACGGGATCTTGTATATATCTAGTTTAGATTTAATTGTAAGATTTTATTTTCTGCAGATATATTTTAGTTTTGATTTAGTTGTGAGATATTATTTATAAATACACAATATGAGAAATGAAAAACTATGGAACTTTATTATTTTTTTATATCGAAGTTTTCAAAGGTCATATTCAAAAACATGAATACAAAATTCATATATCAGTTTCAAGTAAGCTTAAAAATAAGTTGAAGTTTAGGATGATGACATGTTGATTTCTTGTATATAGTGAAACTTTTAAAAGATATAAATTGTTTTGCGAGAAAAATTGTCATGAGTCATGATGCAACTTCTCTTCTTTTCTTGAAAGTAAAAGAAAAGGTGCATGAAAAAAAGAATATCGAGTATCTTAATATCATTGGTGAATAATTAAAATGAATTATATAGTATACACATTGGATATTCATTGAATAATGAAAATTAATTTACACAAGACAATAAACATTTGAAAAACAAATTGATGAACTCATAATATCCATTATCCACAGGTATAACATCCGAATCCGATAAGAGTCCTATGATGCAACATGATTATTATTTGTATATGTGTGAGGCTATATTGAACTCAATTGGAAAAAAAATTGATTCACTTGATTGGAACATTTGACTTGCCAATAGTAGATATTCCTTAGTGTGCAAATAGTTATATTCAAGAGAAAAAATATTGATGGTACTATTGGAAAGCACGAAAATAATGCAAAGATTAATTATCAAATATTATAATAAATAAGTCAGAATAATGTTTCAAATCTAACTATTTTTCAATGATTAAATTTGCATCTGTTAAGATAATTTTAATGATAATCATATACAAATTTGGAGATATTCATATTAATAATTAAAGGAAGATACGTATTTATGATAATTTAATTATTCATTTCGTCTTCTCTCTTTCTCTCTCCTACAATCTCATCACTTTCTTTTCTTAATCTTCTTATTTTTCTCTCTCTTTCCTACATCTCCATTTCTCATTTTTTATCTATCCTTTATTTTATTTACTTTCTCTCTCTCTCTCTCTCTCTCTCTCTCTTAAATTCATCTTTGTCCATTATAAAACTTAAAAAAATTAGAAATTTAATTTTTCAAATTAATTTATAAAATTAAATATAGCACGGGTGGATTTCAATATCAAACCAAACACAGTAATGTTTACATTTTCATGAATGTGATTGCATATAATCGCATTTCATTCCGTAGAATCCTAAAGTTCAAAGAAATGATATATTCTCACAAACCAAACACAAGATAATAGTTATCTATATCACTATTGATTCATGTGCTAAAAAATGAGGATCGATGAAAAACACAAAATTAACTTTAAAAAATATCATTATTTTATATTATTTTCAGTTAAGTCAACTCTTATTATTTCATTTTTTCGTTATAGCATAGCGCAGATAAATAATTAGAAATAAACTTCTCGTTCGGAACTTTAGTATGTGTTGCAACTATTACATACTTTTGTTTGTTGGACAAAAGATCATCAACTTCAGAACTTTGCAAACTTTTGTTTGTTAGATTTGACGTAATATTTCACTCGATTAGAAATCAACAATTGCAAACTTTTTTTTTTCATATTAGCCTTGTAATATTGTTTATTAAAACAATACTAAGGTTGAAGTGGTAAATTGATATGTTTAGGTGAGCATTATAAAGACCATATTATTTGTACATTAAAATATAAATATATAATCAAATAGAAAATTAGAGTATGTTGTTCTTAGCAAAACTCATGACCAGTGTCATTATTTATAATTTTATACAATCAGTTCCTATCTCGTGTTATGTGTTGAGAAACTTTATTTTGTTATATAATATATTTGAAAATAATGATAAATAATTACTCACAAAAAAATACGTAAATATATATTTCTTTTTCACTGATATCTTTATATTTGTTTACGTATAATAATATTGTCTTCATGTGTCCGCATGACTTTATGATATCGAACTTAATAATATTGTTATAAAAAAAATATGATGTTATACATTAGAAATTTTAAAAAAAAATGGGATTGTTAATTTAATAAAAAAAACTTAGTCCAAATATAATAAGATTTTAAAAGTTGATGATTATTTGTCGAACAAATAAAAATTTGGGTCATATATGCAACAAACATCAAGATTAAGATTTCATGTATTTTTTCTTAGTGTTCTTATGTGATTGGAGTCCAAAAAGGTATATATATATATATATATATGGATTCCGATTAATTTTTTAATGTATCAAATATGTCATTGGATATGTATCTGCACTGTGAAGTCCTCTCTCTTAATTAAGCG
>LTAE01000323.1:0-30372 GCA_001647135.1 Pontederia paniculata | reverse complement strand
TCTCCTACAAATGGATGGCAAAATGATCATTGCACAAATCAATATAACATTTAATGGGAATACACACGGAGAAGGAAAGACGCTAAGTGTAAAAAATACAAAAGTTTGAGGGGGTTGGGTGATATTTTCTAATACGAGATTAAATAAGAATATTGGCGATATTTTAAGGATGATAAGTGGAAAAGGCTTTTTTTTAAAAAAATACATATTTTGTGGCTAAATGTGAGAAAGAAAAAAGAAAGTTTGTACTTCATTTTTTTATCAATTTCAAATGTTTAGGATAAATTTGATAAAAAATTAAAAGTTAATATTTTTTTGTCTAACGAAAAAACTTCGTTCATACATAAAAGTTAAGTTTTCTTTGTACCATTTTCCTTATATATAATGAATAGATGCACATATATACAACTATACTTCTTAAAGAACTTATAAATGTGCATGTAATAAATCCATCTACTTTCAGCACCATGTACCCTTTTGGACAACATTGATTTATCATTGTTTAGTAAATCTTTTTATTGGCATTTGAAAGGAAACTTATCAATTGGCGAATCTAATTTTTTATTTTTAAAGTTTTGTATATGTAATTTCTCATTAAGTTGACATGCTAGAAATTCATATTAAGATATTTTATTAGGGTTGAAACCAAAATTTAGGGTTTTGAAGAAGGAGAAGACCTGTTGATCACTATATTAGGGATTCAAGAATCGTCCTTCTAAGAGAAAGAACCAACAACCCCCTCGCATTGGAGCAAACTCAGAAAATTTAGGGTTTTCTCCATGAGGAAATTTACTTTGAGTAGATGTGAAATTAATAGGGAAAGTGAGTTTATAGTGGATGATAATAATAATAATAATAATAATAATAATAATAATAATAATAATAATAATAATAATGTAGTCGTTTTCTGATATATATCTGAAGTAATTTTTAATCGAAACACGTTCTTCTAATAATAATAATAATAATAATAATAATAATAATAATATATGCCGTTTTCTGGTATCTAATCTTTAAACTAAAAATCTAACGGTAACTAGACACAGCCAAAAGATATAAATCAGGAGTTGTTAGGTCTCACTTTGCACGAACAAATTAAGTTTCTCTTCTTGCGTTTTCTCTCTCTCTCTCTCTCTCTCTCTCTCTCTCTCTCACGTTAACGTAAAAGAGGATACAATATAATAGAGAAGAAGAACAACGAAAACTCCACTGTTGCATACAGCGGAAGAAAAGAGAGATGGGTCGAGAGCTGACGATGGAAAGCAGTTAGATCTCTGGGCAGAACTGCTTCTTTTAGTAAAGGAGTCACCTTTTTTGTTGGTACGAATAGTTTTCTTTCAGAAAGATGGTTCGTGCCATGCTCCGACTGAGTTCTGGTTATAGATTCCTTTTTGTCATGATGAAATTCTGGTTACAGCAATTTTTTTTGGTTTGAAGCTTCTGTGTTTTCTGAATGATTCATGCTGTCAGTTTCCAAAAGCTTGGAATCTCATCATTTTGCTTCTGTAGGCTGGTGAAGAGTGACATTGTCGTTGCTCCTGTTTCTGTTTCCATTTCATTCTTCTTTTTCCACGTTAAAAAAAACTTTTTTTATCATCTTTTGATCACCAAAATATCAGAAACTAGTGATTGTTCCAGCATTTGAGATTTCTGAACAGACTCGGTCTTATCTATGTTCCCAGATTTTAGGAATGGTTCATTTCTATTCAGGATTCGGCACAGTAAAAGTTGGTGTGTTTTTGTGTTGTAGGAGAAATTACAAAGAACAATTTAATGTCCATGCTTGGTTTTATTTCTTTGGCATGCCTGCTTTTATAAAGAAAGTTGCGTTTTGTTTTCAGAAGGGAACTCTGCTGATAAGTCGAGTACTATTTCTCGTATTTTGATTGCTTCCCGAACGCTGTTTGCTATCTTTCAACATCGAAGTGGGAGGACGTCACATTCTCAATTATGCGTACTTAGCTGAATCCATTTCCTTTGTTATTGAGGCTTTAGTGGTTAATATTTATCGTCATCGTCTGCTACTAACTTTTGCAGAGCGACATGTGAATGATGTATATGTCATGTTTTCTGTGTGATTGATGATGAGCAAACTACTGCAAGAAAACTTATACTTCGTTTTTGTTGTCTCTTCAGCTGCTATGATTCGTGCATCACTTGGGAGGACGATATTACATTCAGGTGGATAATAAAAGTTTCAGCAATTTCTTTGCTTTCTCAATGAATATGGATGCAATATGAATTAATAGCAATCAATCTATTCTGCAGCCTCATCCCGAACCTGGATACTGTAAGTTTATCATAAGGCAAGATCCCTTGTAACTATGGCAACTCTGAAACATTCTGAATCGAGACGCTTGTATTCATGGTGGTGGGATAGTCATATCAGCCCGAAAAACTCGAAATGGCTTCAGGAAAACCTCTCAGGTAAGCATATATTCCTCGTCCTTGTCTTGTTCACTTGACAATAAAACCAATTGGATTTTGATTCCTATATGAAATCTCCTAAAATTTTATACTAAGTTTGTCACTGGTGTAACATGGATGACAATTCTTGGATGAGTTGGTTTTCCTTTTTTCTTTCAAAAGGGAAGTGAACTTTCTGCTTTAATTTTCCATAGTGAATGATGCCATAGCATTGAACAATGAATTTATACATCTGGTGCATTGATGAACAAACTAATGACATAGGAGTTTTAGCAAGGAATTTAAGTTATAGTATGATAATGCATTTGAAAATACCGCCACCTTGCTGCAAGTTATCTATGGAAATATCAAAGTTAGACAAAGATTAACCCAACTCATCATTGAATCACTATAAAAATTTGCAGAAGTTTCATATGACCTGTTAATATAATGTGGCAAGATTCTGATCATTGCATGCCACTTTTTATGATAACCATCTTCAACTATCGTCTGATTACCTAGCTAGTTAGTGAAACAACAGAGTTTAGAATTTATAGAATTGTTTACCTTGCTACATAAAACCATCTTTAACAGATATGGATAGCAAAGTCAAATCTATGATCAGGCTTATTGAAGAAGATGCTGAATCCTTTGCACAAAGAGCTGAAATGTTCTACAAGAAACGCCCTGAGCTTATGAAACTGGTGGAGGAATTTTACCGAGCTTATCGTGCTTTAGCAGAAAGATATGATCATGCTACTGGTGCACTTCGCCAGGCTCATCGAAAAATGGCAGAAGCATTTCCTAATGAAATCCCACTTGAATTTTCTGATGAGCCCCCATCTGAATATTCTTCAGTGGATGCGGGACCAGATATTCTTGAAATGGACATTGGATTGTTTCTCCCAGATGATCTGCAGCATGTTTTACCAACCAGCAAAATCACTTTAAAGCAGTTGCAAGATATGTTTACAGGTGGAACAAAAGAATTGAAGTTTCATGAGGAAGAAGAAAAATGTTCAGACTGCAAGTTGTTGCTGAAAGAGAACCAAGATCTGAGCAACCTGATCATTTATGAGACTGCAAGAGCTGATGAAGCTGAATCTGAAGTTCAACGACTGAAAGAGGATTCATTCAAGGCTAGTATTGAAAAAGAAGACGTTGTATCTCGTTGCAAAGAAGCTAAGGCAAGAATATCCTACTTAGAATATGAAATCTCTTGCATGCAAGCAGACATTGAAAAGATTAACCGTGGTGATGAGATAAATCAAACATTGGAGAAAGCCAATCAAGTTTTGATTTCTGATCTGGAAGAGCTGAAGCAAAAGATAATAGGACAGCAGAGAGAGCTTGATATGAAAGAAGATGAGCTGCAGAAACTCAGCATCTCCTTAAAGGATGAACAGAAACATAGGATAGAAGGTGAAATAGCATGCCGCTCAAATGAGAAGAAACTTTCTGAATGCCAAGAAAAGATGAAAGATGCACAATTAAGTAAGACTAGCTTAGAAGAAACAATACAGAAGATTAGACAAGAAAATGGAAAATTGAATGAAGAAAAACTTTCATCTGCTCTGAAAATAATCAATCTACAAGATGAGATAATTTCCTTGAGAGGTCTAAAAAGTAAACTTCAAGCTGAACTGAACATTCAAGCAGAAGAAAAAGCTGCTATTCAACAAGAGCTAAATTGTCTAAAAGAAGATAGAAATGATCTCGAGAAGCGATATCATGATCTAATGGAAGAAATGAGATTAGTCAATTCTAATGTGCAGTTCCTTCAGGTAATGGTAAGTGATTTAAGGGATGGAAACTTTGAACTAAAAGAGACCATCAAGAAAAAAGAGGATGAAAAATATCACTCGTTGAACATACAACAAGTGGAAAAATTGTCAGAAAAGAATGCTACACTAGAAAATACCATTTCAGATGCAAACAACGAGCTAGAAATATTAAGAGGTAAAATAAAGACATTAGAGGGCTCCTGTTATTATCTCCATGGAAGAGTTTCCATCAATCAAGCTGAAAAAGCTCGTCTAATGTCTCATGTGGAGGCTGTTTCTAAGAACATGGAGAAAATTTCAAGGGAAAAGGCTTTCTTGGAGAATTCCTTGTGTGACATGAACTCTGAACTTGATGCTTTGCGGGGAAAGTTTAAGGGTTTGGAAGAATCTTCTCAGACTCTTCATGATGAAAAATCTACCCTTCTTATGGAAAAAATGGCCATTTTATCTCAGGTGCATATTCATGCCACTCAGATACCTATTTCAGTTTTACTATGGAATTCACTTCTTTCTGTTCTCATCATCTATCTAACAAGGATAACTTATTTAATTTGGAAACTTGGTGATGCCCGAGCTATGTAACCATAACATGATTGTGATGCTTGAATCAGGTAGAAAACATTAGCCAGAGCCTGAAGAATCTTGAGAGAAGGTATGCTTCATTGGAGGGAAAACACTCAAATCTCCAGAAGGAGAAAAATTCAACACTACAGCAGGTGGAAGAGCTACAGGAATTACTGAATCTAGAAAGGGAAGAACATAATGCGTTTGTACAGTCTAGCAACAGTCAGCTCAGTGGACTTGTGAACCAGATCCAACATTTGCAAGTGGAAGGTAGACAAAGGGAGGAGGAGCTTGAGTTGGAGCAGATTAAGATCATGAACGCTCAGATTGAAATCTTTGTATTGCAAAGATGCTTATGTGACATGAAAGAAGGGAATTTGATCCTTTCTATTGGATCTCAGAAGCATATTGAGACATCAAGATGTTCAGAGAAACTAATTTTGGAGCTTGAAGAGGAATGTGTCGCTCAAGAACATAGGGTAAAGTCCATAACAGAACACAATGAGAAGTCGAGAACGTGGATTCATTTATTAATAAAATTGCTGGAGATTGATCTAGAGCATATTTGCTTGGATGATATCAAAGATGAGATTCTCATGCAGCTTATTTTACGTGAGATTAGACATCTTCTATGTACTATTTCAGAGGCCCAGGAAGAAAAGCAACATCTTATTCATGAAAAATCAGTTGTTGTTGCACTCCTAAAGCAGTTTGGAGCATATGTAGAAGATTTACGAGCAGAAAAGGCTGTACTTGTGAGAGAATCTAAAACAAGAAATGAAGAGTTTGGTCTGCTGAAGAACAAGAATGATAAATTCTTCATGATAAATGAACAGTTGAAGGAGAAGCTACAAGCTAGCAACCAAAGAGAGGAAGCATTGAAAGCTGAACTCGATATTCTATATCAACAGCTATCTGGTTTACAAGGTGCACATTGCTCACTACAAATCAGAATATCTAGCATGCATGAGGAGAAAGACAAACTGGAAAAGGAAAACAACTTTCTCATTTCAGATGTTATGACGTTGGATTGCTTTTCCTTGGCATTACAAACTTTGATTGCTGAAAAGGGGATCGAGTTACAATCAGTAAGTAAAGAGAGAAATCAACTTCACAAAGCACACAAGGACCTTGATGAGGAGATCAGACTAATGAACAAAAAGATTACAATGCTCCAAGCAGAAAGCTCCTGTATCAATGAATCAATTCCTGAGTTGGAAAATTGCAGAATCCTAGAAGGCGAAGAAGACATGAACCATGTGCAGCTTGCAAGAAAAGGCACAAACAAAAAATATAATCTGGAACATGATGTTAACATGCTAAAACTAGAGAAAAAAGAAGATTCTTCCTGCAAGGGAACTGATATTTTATATTTTCATGAAAATAATACCATGAAATGTGAAGCACATAGATCACTAAAACGTACTAAGAAGATAAGGCATAGAGAAAAGTATTTGCCATTTACAATCAAGAATGGAACAGATGAATCAAGCTCCTGTGACGTAGAAGTTAAATTAGTCATGAATGGTGTTAGCTTGACCACAAGTAATGTTGAATCACTCGAAGCAAAGGTAGACGAGCTGATAAAAGCATGTCAGACATTTGAGCATGGTACAATGATACATATGCATACTCTACAAGAAGAAATCAGGAAAAGAAATTCCACCATCGATGAGCAGAAGGAAAAACTTAATACCCTTGACAAAGAAAACAAAGGGCTTAAAGCAGACTTAGATGCATATTTACTCCTAATGAGATCCTTGTGGGATGATATTTCTCTGCTGGAAGAGCAAGCTGTGTCACTGGCCAAGCGCCATACTTCAACCAAGAATCAGAAAAAGAAGGTACTCAATTGGCCACAAACTCCTTGGAACATTATCTGATTATGTTAGAGCATAACGATTAGCATATAACCTAGAAAACTAGAATTTGCAATATCCTGAAACATGATGAATGTCAAAAGATGATCTTAAGTTCTACAAGTAAAAGCAGCTGAATCAAAAAGAAGTTTCATTGCAATTCGCAGCTAATATGGTTTCTAACATAGCTCAAAATACTTTTTCCAGTCCTGCGGATTTGTGAACATTTAACTTGGATTTCAACGAAATAGACTGTATAGATTAGAACCATAAATAAGCAATTAAGTGGAGTATAATTTATGTGCAGGATATCCAGATGAAATCTTCAACCAAGAGAACTCAAGAACCAAGTGAAAACTGTGGTGACCCTAAAATGCCAGGACTGATAAAATTACAAGATTTGCATTCCAAGATCAAACTACTGAAGAAGGTAGTGATGGATACTGGGAGGCTTCTGCAGCTGGAAAGGTTAGACTCAACAACCAGCATGGACTCCGCATGGAATGAGACTGAAGGAGTAATACGGAAGGATATCCAGCAACAAGAAAAGGCAAAAATTTGTGAACAGATCAGAAGAGATGCTCAGCTTGATACGGTACTGAATTCTTCGTATAACATGAATTCAGATCTATCAGGTAGACTAAGGAAGGCCAAAAGTGTTGAAGTGTTCATCGATCAGGCATCTGAATTGTGCAGAACAACCGAAGAGACTTGCAGCAGCCAGAATCAGAAAGCTTCGTTTGTGGTTCCAGAAGATGATACAGTAGTGCAACACCATAATAGAGTAGACGAGGGTGGTTACTCAGTGCTTGAACTGGTTGCTGAGAAAGAGTTGGCTGTTGACAAATTAGTGCTGTCCACAAAGCCTGAATCCTATCAGGAATGGAGCAGAAGGGTGATGCAGAGGCTTTCTTCCGATTGCCACAGGTTGTTGGTTCTCCAAGCTTGTGTAAGAGAGCTGCACAACAATATCGAAGAATCTGAAAAGATCAACAATAAAACATCTGAATTGGAGCCTGTCAAGGAACAGTTGGAGGAGGCAGAAAGAAACATCTCCAAGCTTATTGATACTAACCACAAGTTAACAAGCAAAGTTGAAGACGTTCCTGCACCCACTGATAGGTTGGTCAATGAGAAAGATGATGAAAATGGAAGTAGAAGGCAAATTACAGATAGGGCGAGGAAGGTGTCTGAGAAAATTGCAAGGCTGGAAATAGAAATGCAGAAAATTCAGTACATCATGCTGAAGGCCGATGAAGAAGGCAGCATGAAAAGAACCAAAGTTGTTGACAAAAGATCAGGAATACTTCTGAAGGAATACATCTACGGCAGGAGAAATAGCCGGAGGCAGAAGAAAGGTTCTTGTGGTTGCATCAGGCCGAAAGCAAATGGTGACTGAACTGTCTCTTATTTTGATACTACAACTTTAACATGCACAGCTTGATACAAAAGAGACAATTCATGCATGCATATAAAAACCATTTGTTCTTACTAATGACTAAGTTATGAGTATAGATGGCTATGACAAATAGAAACATTCTGTGTTGACGTGAAGTTTGCTCTACTCCTTTATGAGGTGGTTTGTATTCACTGCTCCATGAGAGTTCATTTGAACTCTTGATCTAAAGTGAGAAAATTCTTCTCTGAGGTGGTTTGTGTGTTGTTGCAAAATGCAAATATAATATCTGCTTCATATGAATTCATCGACTTTCCTTTTGTACAAAACAGATTTTATCGATTGCAATGGCTTTCAGCATTTTTGGCGTTTCTACATCTTGATTTAATGAGCATTAAAGTATGGATTTAATGTTGCTTTGTAGGTATTTATAGCACATGTCAACCCTCGCAAACTTAATGGAAAATCTTAAAATTGATAAAGATGTGCTTCACGTACCTACAAAATGTTTAGTAGGCATATTAAACTTAATAAAACCAAAAAAATCAAGTTGATTGCTCCTGGGATGTACCCAAATTTACTAAAGGAAAAAAGAATGTGCTGTGCAAATTAGTATTGTGTGCATGCAACGCACGAAAGTTGCTGATAATTTTAAGTCAAAAACTTGTTATAGCTATTTTGTCTTGAACATTCAATTTTTGGAACTAAAAATAGTAATTTTGCTTTATGTGCTACATGCTTCTTAACAATATTGTGTAGATACAACTATATGAGCAATCACCTCGCATGCGCCACAAGGAACAGTCAGAACCTACAAAGAATAAGATATTTCTGATGCAATCAAAATGCTTGTCAATTATCAAATATTATGATGTCAAAGTAAATAACAAGATGAATTAATCAAGTGTTAACTTGAACCATCCATTTTTAACATCCACACGATCTTCACTAGTATGCATACCAAATGGCATCATTGAAACTCAAACTGAATACAAATTGTGAAATTCGCTCAAATGTATACTGCTTATGCACAACTTTAGGCAATTTCGAAGAGCCACAATGTTGTAGCTTTTCCCCAGTTCATGAACTAAATAAAGGAGCAAAAAAAACGTAGTTGAAATTAAAGCAACTTGTGAATGGAGCATCTTGGGGCCTTCCACATGTGGCTTCTCATATATTTTTTCACAAAACAAGATGTTCTCATTTGTGAGATAGCACATTGTGCCGATGTTGAAGCTCTCGCAGCTGAACAATGTCAAACTGCAGCTTTAGAAAGCAATCTTGTTGGTTTACTGGAGCAAGAAACAGTAGAAGGTTTCAAGTGACATTGATGAAGCTAAACATACCCCAAATGTTCACCAATACTCTAAATAGGACCTCCTTAATTTAGTTGCCCAAGAGTGAGCATTATACTTTGCTCAAGGATTCAACGTTTTCTGATAAGATACCTGCATTTGATAATCAAACATCTCAGAGACTGAAAGTTGTATCTCTTCAGCAATGACATAACAGAAAAAAGGACAGTAACTCTATTAACTTGAAGTAAGAAGTACAACAAAAAGACATTTGATGCATTTGTCATAAAACGCTTGTTACCAACAAGTCAATAGAAATGACTAATACATAACATGAGGTGGCGAGGGAAGATGCAACAGATTTATGGCTCATAATAGTGACATAAGGTGGAATTAAACTAACAAAGAAGAAAAAGCAGTGGCAAAGATCTAGCCTACTGAAGCTATTTGGCAAATCAGAGAAAGATTGGTGCTTTTGATAGGAAATCAATCAGATAAATCATACCAAGACAACTCAGATATTTATGAAAGAATATAAAAGCTTACTACCATAAAGAACTCAGCAAGTAATCATGTTAAGGAAAAGGTAAAACGCATTGGCTGCAACAGCAGCAGCTTTATTGCTTAGCACTTACTGAAGTTGAAGTCTTCAGCAACTCCCTTATGGCCATTGTAGCATAGCATGAAGCTGGAAGGGTAAACCCCAACTTCAGAGCCAATTTAGGTGACTTAGAGACTGAACTGCATATAGACTCGACTTTTGACAATGTATCCTCACTTTGATTTTCCACCATGAGTTCACCAATCGAACCCTCTACATCCATTTTTTCAGCATTAGTCGTGCTTTCGTTAAGTACCTCTTCCTTAGTCACAGTATGACATCTCTTGTTCATGATATCCAGATCAGTCTCCGCCAATGGTATGGTATCTTCTGTATAAGTTAGTAACTCCCTGAAGCCACACAAGGACAAAATATTAAAAAGCAAAGCCATAGGAGCATAATTCAGAAAAGAAAAGACCAAGTTGTTCCACATACCACGTGAAGTCCATCGGTCGCTGAAACACACGCCTGTAACCTCCCTTCATATTGGTAATTGAAAAATCCCTGTGTAAGCATATGTCATTATGTGAACTTTGAAGAAATAAGAGAAGCTTATAATATGCATGCAAGAGTGGATAGAGAAGACATGAAATTTTCAATTATGAAGACCAGAAGTGAAAACTGCAAATTTATTAGCATGCGAAATATAGAGGTACAAAAAGAACAGTGTAGAGATACTATAATGACTTACTTGGCACCATGAATGCTTTCAGTCAAACTGATGCCATCCTGATTAAAAAAATCAAAAGTAACTTATTAAAGTTGGTCATCATTCGAGGAAAAATTATTTACTTTGTGGATACCAACAGCACCTTCTCATCAGTTTTTACCAAAATTCCAGAATGCTTTATACATGCATTTTTAAATTGGCATTTGATCACATGACTAGACTTCAAGAGTTTATTTTACCAGAAATGAATTGCACGATTAATGTGCTTGTGCTAATTGACATGAATGTTTTTTATAATAATAATAACAAATAATAAGAAGTGCAATAGAAATAAAATATTTCTTTCACAGCATCCCAAGTAAAATGACATTTTTAATTGTGAATAAGCTTGAAGACATAGCAAAAAAAAATCCTGTTGTCTCAGACAGTAAAAATGGATTTCACAGAATAGGTCAAGTAGGAAAGTGACGAATTCTACAAAGAAAAAGACAAAGGTTAGCTGGTAGAACTAGGAACTTTCAATGGGTAGATAAACTAAAGGATATAACGAAACAGGCTTTTTGGAATCATATTGTTTCCAATGAGTAGATAAAATTTACTGTTTATCAACTTATATATTCATGCTGGGTAATATATATGAAATTTTTCATGAGGAAAATATATATGAAGTTTTTCTTTAAATACAGAAAGCAGTTTGAGAAGCTTGACCCTTATACCTATCCATTTAGTTTATCGATTTCAGAAATGATGAAACATTTTTGCTGTTGTAAACCCTTTAAGTAAGACTTACAGTATGATAGTACCTTCATATCAGAAAAAAAAATACTTGACTGACAAGACGAGAGCCATGGGTTAAGAAACAATTAATAGATAATAATCTCAATAGACAAGTCCTTGTTTTTCTATTTGCACCAACCTTCTTTGCCATATCATGGTACACATTACAAACATCATTTTCTGGATACAAAATCGTCGAACTGCAAATAGAAGCAAGCAAGTTAGATATATATTTTTTTGAGAAAGAAGTTTTCATTCGTCGAATAATATAAGACAATTTTTTCATTACCCTGGTAAAGGAAGTACAACATCTTCAAATGTATAAACACATTTGAGAAGATCATCAGCACTGACAACCTACAGAAAAACCATTGTTGTCAAACAATTATGATGAATTTACAGAAAAAGAATTCAGGTTGATAATTTTCATCTCCTTAATTGAAAGTGAAGATAAAATATCAACTTTTGCCGCTAAAATATGACACCCCAATATGCTGATAAAAGAGGCCGAATATGACTATATTAAAAAGGTTTGCCTTGTAACACAGCATAACTCTCTCTCTCTCTCTCTCTCTCTCTCTCTCTCTCCCCATGTCCACCCCAATACCAAGTTCCGTTCCCAACAAAGAAAAGGCACACAAACTAGATGGATAATCTAGAGAAAGCAAATTGTTTAGATTGAGTTTGAAGCCTCAAACAATTGCAATTGAGCATTCAAAGTTGATATGCTAAGGATTTCTCACACATTTTTGTTTGAGGATTTTTTTTGTTAAAACTAGTAGGCAACATTGAATGAACAGTTGTCATCCGTATCAAGTTCCTCAAAACTAAACCACTCAAATTGATTGCTCTTCCTGAATTGGTTTTGCAGATAGACTCACTTTGCCCCGTAATCCCATTTTTCGCTGTTCACTTCCATTAATAAATAGAAACCAAATTTCAAGATATTTATAATCTTTATAAAATACTTAAAGAACAATTATTTTATCAAAATTATTATTGCCTTGTCACTCAGAACATATGTGGATGACTAGGAAACTCCCCTGGTGATGTAGAACAAGAAGAGTATTACTGGCCTTGTCCTTTAGTCATTAGTCTTTAGTTATAGGCCTTCTGCATTTAGTATAGTTACAACCCACTATTAGCTTTCCTTTTATTTAGGTTTCCATGTTATTTGGTACACGAAGTGTTTATAACCTTATAAATACTCTTGTATGGTTCTTTTGGAACTTAGACTCTGATGAAGGAAAATTATTCTCAAGTTTCAATTAAGTTATACTATAAATATCATACGAAATAAGCATCTGGTAATTTATTTTCCTTTCTGACTTAACTAGATGAGATTGATAAGTTAAGAATAGATCCCATGACATTACTCAAATTTGAGGAGAATCGGGCGCAATAAAGAACTTTAAAGCTCATTTTACTTCTTATATAAAAAGATCATTTAACCTAGTAGATCTCCATTGCCTAGTCATCCTTTTACCTAATGAAAAGGTTATTAGTGTCTTCAAAAAAAAATAGTGCTTCCATTTCTGAGAGACGATGAAATTGGACCAATATGCAAACAATAACTCACTTTTACAGACTGAACCTTTTCTTCAGGAAGGGCTTCATTTGACAAATCAGATGGACCATTATCCACATCATTGGAATTATCCTCAGGTTCAGAATTATCCGTTGACTCTGGTTTTGCAGAACAGCCTTGCTTACAGAATACTAAATCCCCTAATACAACCTGTGAAATCCCTGTTAGAAAATAATCATTAAACGAGATGAGCATAGCTGTTGAATACATCACTGATGTAAAGAATATATGATGACTGTAGATTTTGTTTAAAGAGATGCTTTGAAGTAGAACAGGAAGTTTCAAGTGCACAAATAATGTGGGTACCAAAAATAGAACGAACTTTCTACCTATTAATTTTAGATATTGGTAAATAAATGAAAATGACATACATACAAAGAATTGACAGAATGAAGACTTTCATGGAATTTAGACTTTTATAATAATGACAAATCTTTATGTGGTCTAATATAAAATAATAATGCGATACAGAAACATAAAGAGCATTCCCTAACACATTTTTAAGAGTAATTTCCTCATGCATTTTTTCTGGCAAAAACTTGGACCAATAATAAAGGGGTTCTTTCATTTGATTATTGCAAGCAAACTTATAAACAAGATATGCCTTTTAAAAACAACCCGACATTGGTTCAGAAGTAAAAAAACAGCTAATAAGATGAAGCAGCATACCATATTTTTGCACCCTCATACTAGCTGCATGGTTCCATAAATAACTTTGATAACTATGAACATACCTATAAAAGTGAAAACGGGAACAAGAAATTATGACAACAATAATCAGAAATTATCATCTCCAAAGATAAATATCAACCTAGCAATCAGTTTAGGAGAATTTATACTGCAACGATATCATGAAGATTTGGAAAATCTTCAAGCAGATGAACTTGCACTATCTATTAGTATACAGTATTCAGTTTTATCTATTGCATCCCAATGATTTTTTTTTGTGATATCAGGCACATAATTGATTTTTTTAAGACTTGTAATTGTAGTAAACCTGAGAAATACTTTTGATGCCAAAAGACAAAAAAATTCATAAAGAATGAAGGAAACACACAAATAAATGTAATTCATTTCCACATAACTTGAAGGAAAATAATAGGCTTACTAGATAAAGACAATCAGAAGAAGGGGAGCATTACTAAAAATCTATAAACAAGTGTCGTAAATCAGGCATATGAACTAGTAAATAGCATAACCAAAAGTACCAAAAGAGAATAATAGTAGACAAATGTAACATCATAAGATATTTTTCTCTAGGAGAAAAGGGAATTGTGATGATATGAATATGTCATCCACTTAATCATTGTCATTAAATTTCAAGCAACAGTAAAGCAAGAAGATCACGCCAACCAACGAGTCAAATATAATTCATATCCAAAATTAATCAATGTAGCAGTAAAGAGATAATGAGGTTCATCTAATGCAAGTACTCTCTGCGAACAAATTCGAAGAAAGTGGCAGTGAATTTGGGAAAGAATACTTACATCATTCTTAGGGTTCTAGGTACAGACTGCAACGCCTGAAGATAGTTACCAGGGCATTTCTTCAAATTTTGAAGCTGGAAGAGCAAAGAAAGGGGAAAGGCCAGGAATTCAGCATATGCATTGTAGAACAGTTAAGCAATGATCACTGTAAGTCAGTAACAAAAACCAAACATCTGAAACAAGAAAATAATGAAAAGGAAGCTTAAAATTTAGACCTGGAATGAAATTAGATTCTACTTCAGTTTCAATAAGTAGCTAGTAATGAACTTAACAAGTAAAACTTGGAATTCTGAACATCACGAGGTAGATAAGTAACCCGTTATTCGGAAGTCAATAAGCAAAGAAACTTACAATAGCTCTCTCAGCAACTAGATACCGAGGAAATTTCCTTAGTGCCAAATCAATATCTCCATGTTCTTTATAGCATTGCCTTGCATCTCTTATGTTTTCACGTTGTTTGAACAAAGTTAAGTTAGGAAAAACAATATTTCAAGTCAATATGAGCTTTTCTATATGCATCGAATTGACATCTAAAGTTTCAAGGATATCTCCTTCTCTTGGATCAAGAATCAAGCTTGCAGCACCTTTCCATTCTCCCCGAAGCAATGCCGCTCCAATAAGATGAGTTGGCACTGAACCACTTCCAAAGCGCTGATGAAATGTCCGAACCAAGAAAGTTAAACATCACAAGTAGGAACAAAAGTTAAGAAAGGGTTCCAACACTAATGATATTTACTTGTAAACCATAATAATTGATAAATCCGCTACTTCCCAAACCATCAGCAGCTGCTTTTATGTTATCTTTGGAATCTGCAATGACATCTCTAAATTCAAAACAAAACTAAGTGATTAGATGATGACGATCGATGTCCTGTAATATCAATGATCACAAAAAATACCTTAAAGTAATTGTGAACCGGTTTCCCAGGAGCTGACCAAGAACAAGCCCTTTGTTCACATAACTAGAATAAAATCATTACATTAAAGATGCCAGGACACCATGTAATAACAAATAGAGGACACAAAACCATGAAACACTTACCAAAAATCTCCGACTTTAATACCAAACAGTCTGCTGTTAAGAACAGCCAATTTTTTAGCATGAAGCTTGAATATTGTCACCTAATGAGGAAAACAAGATATTTTCAAAAGATTTGAAAAAGAAACTTTAAACAACCTCTAGAAAAAAAAATTAATCTGCCAACAACCTCCTCGTTTGCACATTAATTTTTCTATGAACATAATAAATAAAGATAACAATACATGAAAGCATCTGGCAAGCTGAATATCGAGACAAAATTTCTGATTTATACCAACTTTGCTGAAACCCAGCTTATGGCACATAAAATACTTTATGGTTATAGAAAAAAGGCAAGCAGCATGATTCATGGTAGTTGCTAAGAGTGGTCAACAAACTCAGTATTCAAAACATAAGAACAATAAAAACCTAGATATAAAGATGAGGTTCACATCCCATGTAAAATTAGCTGAATAAAAAATCAAGTTATAGAAAGAAAGATTTTTTAGAGAAGCTATAGAAAGAAAGATGTCTCCGAGTGATGTTAAATAGTCCTACTTGGCCACTTCCGTAGCTGATGGAAACCACCTATTTTATCATGGGTGAAGAGGACACCAGTTTGAGATTTGCATAGATTTTAACCTATAACTTCATCTAAAACTCATCATCAAGCAATACGTGTTAGTTCCCGCAAGGCAACTTTTTTCTTTACCAAAAAGACAACTAGAACCTTAGCACTGTACTTTTGAATTCCACAAAATCACAGATTGTTATTTTTTTGAGAGTGAAGAGGATGATTACCATGTGCAATCATCCATTAAGATATTATTGATAATTTTAAAATACAATGTAATGACTTAGAAACAACTCAGACCCTTGTCCAATCCCTTAACAAACCCTTTGCTACTGCTAGAATATTTTCTACGTAACATCTCTCACTCTGAAAGATACATCAATTACGTTGGGTCCAAAGTGACCATAAAAATGCTAAGGAAATCCACGACGACTTCTTGGGATATAAACTTGCATTTGTAAATTTTGACCTCCATGTCGAAAGCTTTGCGAAAAGTCCAAAAATGAACGAGAATCAATCCATGAGCATTCAGCCATAGCCCAGCCACAAATTAAATACATATAACACAACGCACAAAATATATGGACAACATTTCGCTAAACCGATAAGTTACAGAACTTTATCAGTAAAAGATGCCATTAGAAAGCTATTTGACCATGGATAACTCTTCATTTGATAGGTTACAGAACTTTGTCAATCCAAAAACATCAGAAAAGTAGCAAACCAAATGTGATTTTTAAACATCTTAAATCATAAGGGTGATCTATCAATATTTGTTGTGGCTACATCAACAATGGAATATAATGAGAAAAGAATACCCTCTGCGTCGTTATGGCGCGCTTATCTTTGGTACCAGCAAAACCGAAGGAGCATTGCTGTCAAAGGTCATGGTCACTTGTTATAAAAAAAATAAAAGGATTTCATCAAAAGTGCACAATTCTGGAGTAGCAACCTTTGTTAGATTAGTGTACCTGAATGCCTAACATCTTTCCTATAACTCCTAAAGCTTCCTGGGTATCCTTGTTCTCTTTATAAAGATTGAACCTGACAGAATGCAGAAAATTTAGTGTGTTTATGGATCACAACAGGGAAAACAAGACAAAAACATCAAAAGGAATATCAAATTCAAGCACTAGGACTCCAGATGGAGATAAACACTAGAAGTAAAATGCAGACAACAAACTGGATCACTAAGAAACTATCACAGATGAAACTCGCTGCATTGTACCTTAAAAGAATGAACATAGATACTACACCCATAAGGTATTATTACACTACTGCAAATTGGCAAGTGCAATTTAAATTATAAAACTATTATCCAAAAGTTGCAACATCATTTTCCCTATAAATTAACTCATAAATGAAGACATATGAGTACAAATGATGGACATTTGATTTTTTTTTGAGAAGATGGACATTTGATTTTGATGCCTTCCTTCTCATAAAGTATTATGACTTGTGAATAAATATGTTACAAACAAACTCATGCCTAATGACCATGAAATTGTCACATGTTTCAGCATGTTAAGATCATTTCTCTTCTTGAATCCAAATACTATGACTCTTCTATTTAAACTATTTAAAAATTCCATTACAAAAAACACATAACAAAAAGGCATCAAATTTATAGGAGAAGATTTAATATAGAACTCAATAAACATACAGGGAAGGAGCAAAATCAATGAACAATTTAGTTTTAATGGATATGCAGATTACACAGGTGCTCACAAGATTGACAAAAGCTACCCTTGAACCAATAAGAAAAAATACATCATCTTATCATAACTCTATTGCAAAAGTTTTCCTGTGTTTAACTCACTGGAAAAACCAACAGCAAGGTGATAAAGCTCAACCTATTTCCAATCCCGTCACTTCCTAAAGCCCTAAGTAGCGGTTGAGAAATAAAAAGGGTCAGGTTGAACCATTCCTAAGTATGTATATATATATATATATTATATATACTTATATATAAGAAAAAACTTCAGGCCGTTAACCAAACTATACTGACTAGACTGACACAGATTATATATAAGGTCTTGTTTTTTCCTCAATCTGTGGTATGGGTGTCTTACTGAATGTGCATGTATTGATCCTCTGATCTGGTATCAGTGTATGTACCTTAGGAACTTGCCACGATCTTCAGGCCAATTCTCTGAGCCCCTGCTGTCAAATGGTCTGTCATCCCTCCTGTCTTTCCTCTTCCTTCCTTGCCTGCCCCTTACTTCTCCATCCCCTGTAAACCTCACCCTCACACTTTTCGCACCATTCTCTGAATCTTCAACAGTGTCAGTGACTAAGAACTTGAAGTGCTTCTTGAAGAAGTTATGGACTTCCTAAAATAGCAAAATATGATTAGAAAACCAGTTTGTGCAAAATACGAGTAACAAGCAAATGCGCTCAAAATTCTTGGCGAACCGCTCTATGAGATTTATCAGAATCCGGGGACAGAATAATCGGCATGATATCACTTTCAGCAGACGAAATCTTCTGGAGCAGCGACCCCAAAGCATCTGCGTCTGCCTCGCCGCAAAGATTTCGAAATGCACCCAGCTCCAAGATGAAGTCTTTATGTTCAGAGGACGATTCCACTTCTTCTATGTCCACCTTTTTACCATTACGATCCTAGAACACAGAAAGGTCACCATAAAAAAATCATCAAAATGGCGATCAAACTATCTGCAAAAAATGATGCACCAAAGCGGGGGGACGCACTTCCAATTCTTCTGGGAGATCGAACGAGGTGAGATGAACGACCTGCTCATCCAAACCTACTTCATTCACAATGAAATCCGAATACCTAAACCCAACAAAGAGAAGAAATTAAGGTTTGGAGGAGGAAGATAGATATAATAGGAGAGAGAGGGTTAGGTTTGGGAAGAGCCACCTCTGCTTGAGGACGCCGCGAAAGCCTGGGAGAGAGGAGACAAAGCAGGAGATACCGACTCCGGATTCATCCACGGTCTTCGCCATGGCTGTGAGAGTTTGAACTACGGTGCGGATGACGACGACGACGGCGGCGGCGGCGGTGGGGTTTTAGAAAGAAGCGCTCGACGGAAGGAGGCGGACGGCGAAGGTTTAGGAGTGGTCCAATGTGCACGCGCCGGTGGGATACTTGATTCAATTTTACTTGTTTGCCCCTCGTCATCAATTAAAAAAAATAGATCGAATTGATGGAGGAATAAAATTAAATTAAGATTATATTTCTCTTTTTTTTTATCAAGTAGCATTTTTCATTTTTTTAGGGTAATTTTCATTTTGTTGTGTTGTATGCTCTGTCCCAATAAAAAAAATGAAGGATCACATTGTCATGGTTCTTTAACTTCAACGAATTTGGAGTGACACCATCCTCTCCACCTCTTATTGATCCTAAGCGAATATCACACTCGTACGATTGGATGATCAAGTGAGAGACGATTTTTCCCTTATTTTTCATTAATTTATAATATTTTTATTTTTTGTTATTATATATTGAAAAATATTTTGTCGTTTGATTTGGATGTCGAAAGACATTCACGTTAGCAAATAAATGTTAAAGAGGATCATTTTTGTTATCTATTATATTGAGTGAGCATTTTATCATTGCAAATCATTGTTTGCTATATGCGTGAGCAGATAGAGTTAAGAGCTACTAGTTCTCGGCTTAAACTTCAAAAATATTATTGAGAGATTGATTAACTTTTAACATTATGTTTCTTCTGATGAATTAGTTAAATATTAGTAGCTGTTAGCACTTGGGTGATAAAAAAAAGATTGATGGCAAAGTAGCATAACAGAAATATAGTTAGGTAGTCAGGATCTTAATTCAAGGGGTATAAAATTATTTATTAATTTATATATTTATTTACATTAATTATAATCAATATAAATATAAGATTATTTTTTAAAAGATAAAGGATAAATAAGAAAAAAGTGACAAGGGTAAAATAAGCATAAAAAAGTAAAAAGATAAGAGAAATCAAACATCTAGCAAATAATAAGCACATGTAAAAATAATCTATTTATTATAAAAAATTAATCGTGACTCTTTGGCTCCACCCTTGTAGGTGGTTATTTATTATTAAGTAAAGATGATGATTAAAGTGAGATAATAGGTAAAGTTGGTAATATTAGTTTTTAAGTATGCAACTTGTTTGCATACACGAGGACATGCACACTTGCATTATAGTGCTCATGCACCCTTATTGAAACTTTATTTTCGATAGTGTCCGCTTCTTTAGTAACGAAGCTAAAGTGTAAAAACGTGGGAGGTCAAGCTATAAAAACTTATATAATTACTAAAAAAATTTAGCTAATATATAAATTACTTTAAATATAAAAAAGGGGGTGCCAAGGCCCCTCGGAGAAGGGGTCTGACTCCACCCTTGCCCTTCCTTCATAGTAAGCATAAAAGAGAAAAAAAAGTGGAGAGATAAGATTAATGAAACCAAGAACATTTTATTCATTATATTCATATATTTTTATCTAGCCAACAATAAGCACATGTGAAAATAATTTATTATTATAAAAATTTAATCATATCAAGAAAAGATGACGATTAAAGTGAGATAATAGATAAAGTTAGTAATATGAGTTCTTAAATGCGCAACTTGTTTTCATACGTGTTTGTGTGTTTTCTCTAACTTTCACTTTTACATCAGTGATATCTTAACTTTAATTTTATATCAATCTAGTCCCTTAACCGACTACTTGCAATTTTTGTTGACTCAACAAGTTGCATTTCATCAAACATTACTTGGAGAATATAAAAAATTGTCATGTCAACAAATTACTTTAGCATAATATATTAATAAAAAGTAACATCAAATATAAATTTAAAAGAGAGAACAATGCTCCCTTCCTCAGTAGCAGCAGAGCTAAAGTGATAAAATGGGAGGGGTCAATCTATAAATACTTATATAATTGCTAAAAAACATTTAACTAATATATAAAATTACTTTATAAATAAAAAAATGGGGGGTGCCAAGAACCCTCCAAAAGGGGTCTGGCTTCATCCCCGTCCTTCTTTGATGAGGTGCCCTTCCTTGGCAAAGGGGAGGTCCCCCCCCCCCCCCCCAAGGGGGTGCCAAGGATGATTAAGAAAAATAAGGAAAAGAGTAAAGTAAGCATAAAACAAAAAAAAACGAAGAGATAGGAATCAAATCAATAACCTTTTATTCATTATATTGAGACATTTCCATCTAGCCAACAATAAGTACGTGCGAAAATAGCATACTATTATAAAATTTAATCGTCTGCACCCCTTTGGCTCCACCTTGTAGGTGGTCATTTGTTATTAGGTAAAGATGATAATTAAAGTGAGATCGTCAATAAAGTTGACAATCTTAGTTCTTAATTATGCAATTTATTGAAATTTTATTTCTATTTTGGGCTTAGGTAAAAATTCACAAATAGTCATCACTATAGAGTTATATATATGTGTGTCTGTATGTGTGTTGTTTTTTCTAACTTTCATTTTTACATCATTGATATTTTATCTTTAATTTTATATCAATTTAGTCATATTAACCGACTACTCGACATTTGTTGCTGACTCAACAAGTTGCATCTTCATCCACATCACTTGGGAAATACAAAAAGATTTTCATGTCAATAGATGACTTTAGCATAATATATAATAAAATAACATCAAATATAAAATTAAAAGAGAGAACAATGCCCCCTTCCTCAGTAGCGGAGCTAAAGTGACAAAATGGGAGGGGTCAATATATAAAAAACTTATATAGCTACTAAAAAAATTTAACTTATGAAAATAATGGACGCGCTACCTACTTAAGTAGATAACACCATATTACTTATCTTGTCTGTCGTAAGATGTTAGATTTACGATGGATATAAAATCTTTTTTCTCTTAAATAATTTATTATAGTTGTTAGACCTCATGTATATTTAACATTTTATAATTAATAAGATAAGAAGTACGATATTACCTAACTTAAGTACATAGCATCTTTATTAAACTCTTAACTAATATGTAAATTACTTTAAATATAAAAAATGGAGGATGCCAAGGCCCCTCCAAAAGGGGCCTGGCGGCTGGCTCCATCCTTGCCCTTCCTTGATCGGGGTGGCCCTCACTAGCTAAGGGAGGTCACTCGTTCCCCCGTTCATGCTCAAAAGGTCATTTTAAATGTGCTGCATATATAAAATATTAATCTTTTTATTGACTTTGATCAATCAACACATAGAAAATGCATAAGCGAAAGACTAAACAAAGATTATTATAAAATAGAATTAAAGTAACATTATCATCACGCTCACAACTCTAATAATTACATAATATTTAATAAAAAATAAAACTAGACTATGACGACTCTATCCGTGTGCAAGTCAATTAGCATTGAAGCTGGCACCATTATCATTATTATTATCTATTTATTCTACTTACTTATAGGATCCATGTACATAGGAGAAGCTCTCATGAGTATAAATTAAATATAACAAGAAATTCAAAAGAAAAATATCTAATTCGATACAAAAAATTCAAGTCCATATGAGCCATAATTAATTTGCAATTATCAATTTGGTAATGTATAAATTTAAAATTCATCAATTTTAATTGCAAAATGTCAATTAATGATTATCAATTAATCACTATCATTTGATTTCAATCTTTAATATTATCAATTCAATGTGATAACTATAAATCATTCAAGGGAACATCATGATACATTCATGCAATAATCGATCAATGATGTGCATATCACGATAGCTCTAGAGAGTAATCCTCGAATGAAGTGACCCTTGAGTTTATAAAGGTGGTAAAGGTTGTACAATAGGACATTTTTAGTTTACCCATATATAGATAAGTTAGCAGCCTCAATCAATCAATAATAATTCAACACAAGACAATAAGAAGACATGATGACCCACAACTTATCTTATTTACTTAATTCATCAACATTTGTTCAATTTAAAGCAAATTATAATCATTAAAAGTTTAATCATGATTATCATAAGATGGCATAGGTCAATCATACTAATAACTTCAACACTTAAATCAATAAATAATAACTTCGGTTATAACTATGAAAATAAAAACATATAATAGTCAGTAATCAATCACAAGCATAAACCCACTAGTAATTCTCGGTCATGGTCATGAAAAATACTTTTTGAATCACTACTTCATTGACAAGTAATACATCATAAAAGGTTTTAGAACATGAGTCTATCTCGATGAAATTGTCGATATGGAGATTCCCTATGTACTTTAAAGTTGATGAAACAAATTAGATTTGTTCTTTCTCTACATGTCCTGTTGCCTCGGGGGGTGTGCAAGAATTCACAAAGATGAAGGTGGCAAGAGCGCTTTTTCTATTCCATTTATGCCTCAATGTGCGTACAAGCGGGAGAGAACCGTGAGGGGAAAAATGAGGAAAAATGGGTTGATGTTTTCTTTTCTCTAAATAAAATTTGAGTCAATAATAATTCACGTGGATATGATTAAGATTCTTTAAAATTGAATTTGTATGTGATAAGAACTCAAGGATAATTAAAATTTGAAGTAATAATTTAATTATGATTAAAATATTTACTTTATGTCTTCATTACAAGTATATATTATTTTATGTCTTATTATTTCCAGCTTCTTATATTTCTATATTTTTCTCTATTACTATTGGTTCATTGTTGTGATTTGGAGATTATCAATTTCCCCTTTTTCTCACTTTCTTCTTTACCCTCATTCCAACAAATTTCTCCATGTTCGCGTTGCCAAATTATCTTCTCCATGTTCACAAGGCCCGGGAGCTCGTCACTTGGGCACCATCTTGTGGCCTACGAGTGATCTCACTCTCTCACCAACGTAGGGCGGGAGTGGAGTAATAAAGAGGTCTCGAGCTTGAGTCATCTATATACAAAAATTATTCGTTGAGAGCCTTATCCATCATAATCAAGTATTCGACCCGGGGCGACATAGATCAATCGAGTCTAATAATCCCACATATTGTGGGGACCACATGATAAATTGAACAATGAAATAGAGTAACATTTTTAAAACAAAAAGAAAAAAACATAAGTTCACCGTTGCAAGTTAACTGTTATCTACTAACTCACAATAATAATTATAAATGGTCGAATACATGCTTTGCTCACAAACTAAGTGCAACGCCTCGCGAACGCGCCCCACATGTGTACGAATCAATATCCAACACGCGTCGAGATGATTCTCGAGGCGCCACAAGGATACAATAAATTCTAGCAACGAAAGCTTGTAAAATTAAGTGACAAAACAATAGTGTAAATAATTGCATAACTTGATAGTCATGAAAGTACATAATGTTAACATAAACATATTATGTTGCATCACTTTCTAAAAGGTTAAAAATAGTCTTGAGCTACATAGCTTATACAAAGACTTAATACATGAAGATATACGGGAAAAAAACCTACTAATTGACCATACAAGACACTCAGTTCGACACTTAGCATTTGCCATGTGCAACCTTCTTGCTAGGAGCACCGCCACCACCTATGATCAACCCTGCTTGCATATAGGATTTAATGTAGGGGACAAAGTCCCATGAGCTTTCACATAGTATGTAAAACAGTAAACAATAACCATGACGATAACAATAAGATCAATATATTAGCATAATCTCAATGTATTAATGAACAATAATGATTGTCATTATATATTCGACTTTAACCATTTTCATATCAATATCAATCGATAACATGAACATTCAATAGCAGTAGACATTACTATGCTCAATATTAATAACAATATGTTCATGTTAGATATATTTCTGTTGTTATTTGATGATCGAAAGTCTCCTATATGACTTCCTTAAGTCGTTCTCATCTAACAGTCTTCATACGAAGCCATCTCCATATAATATTAATATGAATTCATGATCCATCAATTTCAATCAATCGATAGATTTTTCTATCCGTCAACCATCAAATTACAATCATATGTTCAATTCAATCAATTTTAATTAGCCAATTGCAATAATTAGAGATTGGGGTCACCTGCCGCCGATGATGGTTAGCTAGATTAAGGGGCGCATTTGCTCTTGTGGATACTACGCGAAGCAATCCACAAATTCCACATCTAGGCTCAACACACTATGATAAGTAATCATTCAATTCGATTAGGCCTCCAGTTTGTGTCTTCAATTGCCAATTCAATCAATCAATACAGTAGTACATTAATAATTTAACCTATTACGACTAAACATGCAATAAGTGAGCTAAGTTATCAATCAATGGACTCAATTACTTAAGTTTTATACGATGAAATAATTTTGAGGTAAAGTCGGTCGAACCTTCCCCAGGGTCGATCGACCGACTCACCGTATGGTGGTCATTCGACATAAGGGTCAGTTAGACCTCGTCCAATCGACCTTCGGTACTAAGAATATTTGGTTCGACCGACATACGATTGGTCGAACTTAGAATCATGTAAGCCCGATAGTCGGTCAGACCTCCATTGAGATTGGTTGATCGACTATTGAAATTTTAAAAAAAACTAAATATGAACATATAATTTTCTCTAAGTTTTCATTTTCGATCAATACATCAATCAATTTGCTATACAATACAGTAACATGCTCACTCAATTGACGATTCAAAGACCTCGTAGCATCATATATTATAACACATGAAAATCATAATTACAAGAGTCATAACATGATTTAGGGCCACATTTAGACATATTACATTTGCTATCCTAAACTTGCAGTTACACACAATAACATAAACAATTATGCTTCTACTTCATTTGACAATGAATAAACTATGTTAGTACAAAGTTAATATGGGGATCCATCTACGTGCCTCCAATTCCCTACTTTTTCTCTTTTTTCTTTTGATCTTTTCCTTCTTTCCCTTAAATGGCTCCCTCTCCTTATTCCAACCTCAATTGCTTCTACTCCCTTGCTTCAATTTTTGAATTGGGGATGAAGGGCTTTGTTCCCTATGTTGCTAAGGGGGAGAAATGAGAAAGAAAATGGTAAAAATATGAATTTTAGGCTTATATAGCGAGGCAAGGGGTGAGTGAGTAAATTTTTGATCTAATATGAGGTTGACACATGTCTAAATGTCCCACCACTTCTTTTCCATTTTTTCTTTTTTATTTCTGTTTTATATTTTCTTTTTATTTGGACAATTACATTAAGAAATGTAATGATAAAAAATATTCAAAAGAAAATGGTAAGGTAATATGCTTTTTCTAAGAATACATTAATAAAATATGAATTGTATATGGTCTCCATTTAATGGATTTATTTAGATTATTTATCTTTATTCAGCATTAAATAAATAAATAAAAGCTAAAAAATGTAACTTACAGCATAAATAAAAACTACATGAAAGAAATATGAAATCAAAATTATCAATAATTGTATTTATTATGTTGTATACTTTTTGGCCCGCAAATAAAGACACGGTCAACCGATATCAGCTTGGGTGGGATCCCAATCGTCCCATCATGTACTCCTAAATCCGAATACTTCCAAAATATAAACTATTTTTTTTAAACTTACTTTTGCTTGTTTATTGGTCAGTGATTTTCCCTTAATTTATTATTTAACATCTTAATAGACTACCAGTTAGAGTTATAGCGCAAAAAAACACATCTATGTTTATTTTGATGAATAATTCTTTTTCAAAACTGATAATTTATTATTATTTTAGTATTTGATAGTTAAATAAATGATTGGTTGATATAATAATCTTTTTACTAATCATAAACAAAATCTAAATTCTAAGAAAATAATTTTCCTTTTTTTGAAAATAAACATTTAATTTTCTCTCACAAAATTATTTATTTATATTTTTCATGATAATTTTCACATGAAAATAAATTTCTTTTCTTGAATTCATTTTTCTCAAAAAATCATTTTGTTTAAAAGTTTATTTTCAAACTAAATGTTTATTTTGTTTCACCTTGACACTTTCGAGATTCAAATTTAATCATATCTTTCTGGAATTCTTTTAAGATTGAAAGAAAAACAAACAAAATGATCTAAATGATAGCACCTTCTTTCATTCTTTGTTTCTGTTATAATTATCATGGTACTTTTTTTTATGCTATAATAATATTTTTAGGAGTTTAAGAGCATTTAGTGGATGACTCAAAATCATGAGTACTGTAAAAAAAATTCAAAATTACTCGAAAAAATGATCCTTAAAACTTACTTGACACTCATAATCATTAATCCCTTTCACAATATTACATTGCAAGGAATGCTAGGTAACAACCATAATAATATTTTAATAGGATGATGTATATCACATGACAGCCGTGCCAGTCCATTGGATCATGTTATGTGATCACGTTCATGCTCTCATCATTCATAACAGTGCTTACTGCTGAGATGCATCTACAAGTAGATCCAATCAAATATGAAAAATGAAGGCTGTCAACATCTCTGTTTATTTCTTTAATTTACAAAGATAATTATAAAATGGAACACAAATGTTTTTTTTTTAAAATGAACCATTAAGACGAATCAAATTTCCAACCTGATCTTGAAATCTTTTAGATGATAAAATACTAGAAATATTTTAATTTATGTACCAATCTATTATAAGATCGACTTAATTTTTTAAACAGTAGTGTTTCTCGTTTTCATGATTGCAAAATAATTTTCTGATACAAAATGCATTTGACAATGACTGTAGTAATTCAAATTATATGAAATTTTTGTAATCCGAAAAATAAAGTATATTTTGTTCTCAATTTATTATTTTTACATTAACTTTTGACAAGCTTGTAAACACGTATTCATTTATATTTTTTTATTACAAGAAAAGATAGCACACATAATTTTTTTATTAAGATATCTTAATTCATTACATTAATTTGCGAATCGGGACATGCACCATAGTATTAATTGCTATGAGATTACAGAATATTTTTGTTATTTTTGGATCAGACACCAAATAATATATATAGTTCATCTTTTTATATTCACAACTTTAGCTAAAAACATATTTAAAATAATTTTTCTAATAATATAATGTAAAAAAATGTTCCTCTCAGCATGGACCGAATTTCCCCACCACCCCCAGCTCTGGACTTCAACACTTGCATTTTTTTTCTCTCCTTACAGAAATCGAAAAAGCATACACATTACATACACACACAAAAAGTGGCAGTCAGACTGAAGTAGAGAGAAGGGGGACTTTGAACTCCGCAATCATCTCCTCCTTTTTCCAGCCCCTTTGCCGCCCTCCTACTCTCTCTCTCTCTCTCTCTCTCTCTCTCTCCTGCTCTCTTCATTCACTCACTCCCACACACTTTCTTTTCCCTCTCTCTCTCCGAAGACATACTACTACATCACTGTACATGTGACTCCAAGAAAGGATCAAATGTGTGGATGATCCAATAGCGGCAATTGCGGCGATAACCGAAGTAGTTATACTAGTAGCAGCAGCAGCGGCATGTGAATGAGGAGTAATGGCTGAAGAATGTGGGCTGGTGTCACCTCCGAATTCTTGCTGCGAGATCTAATCGCTCTCGGTCTTTCCTGTTTCTCTTCTGTATCCTGAAGCCAAAGGTACAGTTTTGAAGCCTCTTTTGACTCTTAAAAATGCCTTCTTTAATATGAATTACTACCTGACAGTACTCATTTCAATTTTTTTTTCACTGTAAGTAATTGGAAACTTTGCAACTTTTCTTGTGGTGGTGTGTGGCTTTTTTTTTATTTCCTATGCATTTTGATTCTTGGATCATATATCTTCAGCCAAGCATTCTTTTTGTAATAATGTGGTTTGCGAAATAAAGATCTAGTTTCTTTTTCTAGCTTTGGATTCACGATTTATGCTTCCGTTGCCTCGTCTCTGCTGTATTGCCCCCAAATTGAATTTGGTGTTACTGTTAATGAGGTTACGAAGCTCTGGAGCCGTGAGCTTGTGACCTGTGGGTTTCTGGCAATGTCTTGAATGTATTCCTGGTGAACGATTTCAGGCTTTCCGCTTTTGTTAACACTGCAGGAAGAAGTAACAGTTTCAGCATTGTTGCCGAAATGGATCAGTATGAGGTTCTGGAGCAGATTGGGAAAGGCGCCTTCGGTTCGGCTATGCTTGTGCGCCATAAAGTTGAGAAGAAGAAGTGAGCAGCCCCCATCAAGCTTCCTACTTTCTGGTTGAATTGGTCTGTTGGGAAGTCTCTCACGCTTTCTGCACTGACGACTGCAGGTATGTCATGAAGAAGATCCGGCTAGCCCGCCAGACTGATAGATGTCGCAGATCCGCGCACCAGGAAGTAAGCAATTTTTTTTGCATTGATGGCATGATTTATCTTTTTGGTGTTCAGATGTTTGGATTTTTTTCACCCATATGCTTGCCTCTGCACATATGCATTGAGTACATAAATGTGGATTGTAAACCAACATTGTCTGAAATTTCTGAATCTTAAATTTACCCTGCTTATCTTCTTTGCTTGAGCAGATGGAGCTCATATCTAAAGTACGAAATCCATTTATTGTGGACTATAAGGATTCATGGGTGGAGAAGGTTAGCATACTCCCCTTTCCTTCATAGGGACAAGTTGGTGCAGGATCTTGAGTTCTTATGCACTATTTTAAAAACTATATGTGTCTATCA
This sequence comes from Pontederia paniculata, assembly GCA_001647135.1. Classification (NCBI taxonomy): domain Eukaryota; kingdom Viridiplantae; phylum Streptophyta; class Magnoliopsida; order Commelinales; family Pontederiaceae; genus Pontederia; species Pontederia paniculata. The sequence goes on along the minus strand of LTAE01000323.1, from coordinate 799 downwards.
AAGGAGATGTGATTGTAAACATAATTTAAGATTGCTTCAAATTATTTATCGCTCACCTGTACTGTGTCATCGTGTAGTTTATTTGGTATATCTTCAATTACCAATGTTAAAATGTTGGATGGTGAAAGGTGATAGTCAGTTGCATACCACAAAATTCAACTTTCGTTTCTAGAACAAAATGATCTGTTTGGATCATCAGATGGACGCATTAAGTACAACTTGAGAATTTAAATGTCTAGTTTGTGGATAGGACCTGTTAGAACTTGTAACACCTCGAAAATGCCACCCAAACACTATTTAATCCTCTTTCAACACGTGTTCAGAGATATTCCCATGTCGTTACTTTGACTTCTATTTTAACTTGCTAAAAAGTTATTGTTAAAATTTGACTAGAATTCCTTTAGGAATTTATATTTGGAATTTACTAAAAAGTTATGGTTTAGACTCTATTTTCTATTTAGTTAAGATTTTATTTATCTTTGGGATTTGAAATTTCCAAGTTGAGTTAGGAGTCAAGAATTCAAGAGATTATAAATAAAGGAGAGATGTAAACTCAATTGTACTATTATCTCCTCTAAAAAAAATTGTACTATTATCCCTAGTGTCACGCAACAAAGGTTTTGTATGCGCGCGGCCTTGGAGTTCTTCACCAAAAGAATCCAAGCAGCCCTTTGTTCCCTTACTGTTTTTGACCAACACTTAGCCAAAAACGGATCATGTTGATAGCAGCAAAGTTTCCACCCAGAAACTTGAGAAGAAGAGGTTAGAAGATAGGCAAATAAGTACTCAAACTGTGCAC
>LTAE01000322.1:90366-110128 GCA_001647135.1 Pontederia paniculata | reverse complement strand
ATAACCGGTAATCTATCTGGATTTTATCAATTTTAGTTCATAAATTAGCTTCGTTTTGACATTTTAGTCCTAATATTTAATTTTATTATTATTTTTATTAAAATTATTTTTTTATCTTTGTTAAATAACATTTGTACATTTATATTAGTTTAAAGTATTTTTATTTTTTATTATTTATTTTGTTAATCTAAAAAAGAATTAGCAAAATGGTATAAATATTTTACACTAATAAAAAAAATATTTTAAACTTTTACATAAGAATATAAGTATCATTTAACATATCTAAAAAATAAATTTTAATAAAAAAAGTTAATAGAGAACTAAAATGTTAAAATAAAAATAGTTTAAAAATTAAAATTTATAAAATTATTGTTTAAAATCATTCGGAAAAAAAAATTATAGTACACACGCATGTTAGAAGAAATAACCCAAAAATTAAAGAAGCCTTAAAATATCCACCTATTTATATGTGTCCCTCTACTTGCCGACGCCCAGAGACCTCAATTGCTCTACTTCTCCTCCACATCGATCGTACTACACGATGCAGCGCCAATCCCTAGGATCGCCGAACTCGAAGCTCCATAGCTCCGGCGTCGTCGGCGTCGCCGCCGGTGTGCCGTCGGAGAGGGACGACAGGAGGAAGTCCTCCTCGACGGCCCTCCTCGTGGCCGAGGAGGGCGATGTCAAGCCGCAGAAGCCGCTGCGCCCGTCGCTGGATCGGTCCATCCACCTCATCCCCGTCCTCACCCTCGTCTGCATCCTCCTGCTCTACCTCACGTCCCACGACCCCTCCGCCCAAGGTTCGTTTCCCTTCCCCGCCCTCCGGTTGGATCCACCGTCCGGTCGTCTTCTCACCCGTTCTTGTCTTCTCCTCTCTCTCAGATTTGGCCGCCATCGAACGCGTTTCCCTCCGGCGTGATGTAACTGGTACAATGCCGATCGTTCCCGAAACCACTCGAAACTTCGCGTCGATTCTTGTCTTCCTTCCTTCTTAAGTTTTTTGTTTCTTACCTGCAGCCGCAACGTCGACGGAGGTCGGCGGTCGCGTCGCCTCGGCGGTGGGAAACCACCGCGGGCTGAAGACGTCGGAGGCGGCGGCGGCTAAGCTCCACCACCGGAAGCTGGGAATCCGGTAGCCGTTCCGCCGCCGCCGCTAGCGATGTGGGCGTGCTTTGCACGTGGGGGGGACACGGGTGCCCTCGTATGTAGAGGCGTACGTTAGTATGAGTTGATTGCGTGGAATTCTAATTCNCCGCCGCCGCCGCTAGCGATGTGGGCGTGCTTTGCACGTGGGGGGGACACGGGTGCCCTCGTATGTAGAGGCGTACGTTAGTATGAGTTGATTGCGTGGAATTCTAATTCGCCTTTTTTTATTACATTTTTTATATAAATAATGTTACTACTTTGGCAGCTTTTTTGTACGAGTAAAAGGATATAAACAAGTCATTTTAGTTTTATTATTTACATTTATTTCGATGGCCGTTAGGGTATGTTTTCTAACGTGCGCGCTGATCTGGCGGAGGTGCACGAGCGAGCTGGTATTTTTATTTTTATTTTTTATTTTTTATTTGTTTATTTTATCGTAACGTGTGCCGCAAGTACAGTTAAATTAGCTGGCTTGGGTCAGATGACAGTTGGCGTGCGTCGGGGCCGCAGCTTGATTACTAAAATGTGTATGTTGGAACGCCGGAACAAATTTTAAATTATTGTGCTTCTCAAGTTTAGGTCTAAATCGGAAGCATATTGCATTAATGGGCGTTTAATTGTGCATATATCTCAATATGTAGGAGGCATGCTACATTAATTGGTTTAATTCTATAAGGGAGTTGGGTAAATTAGAACTTTTTGAATTCTACTTTTTAGTCCAAATTTTAGGGGATTGACTGGTGTTGTGTTCTCCTTGCAAAAGAGATTTAATGTTTGTGTTACTGAGAGTTGGATCAACGTTTTATCAGTTTTATGGCTCTCGTTGTAAAATGAGTTTGGTATTTCCGTATTTGTGCTACTCAATACACGATCAATAATCTAAGTTATTTTAGTGAAATTGTAAAGATGTTATCAATACACTAAAATGAGTTGACAAAAAAGTGTTCTGAGTTGTCATAGTTAGAGGCTTAGAGCCGATATCATATAAATAGGTGGAGCAATATTTTAGTAATCGAATCGAAGTCTGGATCACGATTACGATAGAATCAGTCAGATCAAATTGAACCAATTTTTTATACAAATAATATTTTTTAATTTAAAATATATAGCACAATTAATATTATATATTATATTAACAATTAATAAAAATAATTATTGATAAATTATTATTATTATTATTATTATTATTATTACTATTATATTATTATTACGTTATGTTATTTTTTTAAATATACCATAACTAATATTTTGTAAGAAGATAGAAAACCTTAATATTAACAAATTAATTATAACTTATACTAATAATAATTATAATTTTAAAATAATAGTATTCAAAGTAAGTTTTATTTTTATTTTATGAAAATTCGCATAAAACTTTTGTCATTATGTTTAATTACCTTTTCTTTCTTTATTTTCATTAATTTTCTTTATTGTTTACACTTTTTTTTTTCCTTCCATTCTTTTATTACTTATCTCATCTTTATTTTTTATTTTTATTTGTTACTTCTTTCTAGTCACGTTTAGTTTTTACACTTTTGTATTAGTATTTTTAATTTTATTTTTCCTTTTATGTTTACTTCTTTTCATTGTCATTTCTGTCTTTCCTTTTTTATTCTCTTTATCAATATTTCCTTTTTTTACTTCTTTTCAATTTTATTTTAATTAATCCTCTCTTGTTTTATTAACTTTCTTCATATTTGTCCTCCTTAGTTGCATAATTTTACTTTCCTTTTTTACTGTATTAATTGCATAATTCTGCATTAATTATGCTAACCAATGTTAAATGCACTATAACATAATTTTCCACGTTTAATTTTCTTTTATTTTTAAATTTTAAAAATGAACAGGGTTTTTATCTGATTGATCGATTTTTTTTTATTTTCTAAGTTCAATCCGGTCCAAAGTCTCTTTTGATGTCAAACCAAAGGGAAAGATTAAACTATTCGCGATTGAACTATTAAACCGGTCTATCTCGTCCAATTTTAATAACATTGAGGTGGAGGGCAACTTTGAATTTAAAATATTTTTCTCTTCCTCATATAACATTTTCACTTGTACCTTCTTAATTTTAGCATTATCTGCTTATTTCCCCTTAAACTTTTAAAAACTTTGGTTAATTAGAATTACATAAATATTTATTTAATCCACTTAACTTTAAAATAATAAAATAAAATAAAATGATTAATGGTCCCATTTATTTTTTTATTTTTCAAAATTTAGAAGTTAAAACTAAATAAAGATAAAAAAAATGTAAATGTATAATTATAAATGAATAAATTTTAGGCATTTGGGCTAAAGTGTGAAAAAAGTTGAGAGGGGGTAAATAGATAATATTAAACTTTAAGGGTAAAATAAAAATAAGAGAACGAAATTAATTTTAGAGATGATCTATCACTTTTCAAATTTCACATTTTGCTTACACGCATTACATCTAACCTGCTCACGTAGATTTATCGCGAATTGAGATGTACAAGTGTAGTATGTTGCCTCATCATATAATAGGAGGATTTATGCTCTTTTGCGTTGCATAACCACAAATAGTTGTTTGGTTGGGGAATAAGACATGAATTAAGATTTTATTCTCAACTTTTGAACCAAACACTCATTTTTCTTATTTGGTGGACCCCACAACATTAAATGCCCAAATAATAAAAAAATAGAGACTATCTAATTCTTTCTCTTTCTTGGATTAAGCCTATTTCCATTGGACTAAGGGAGATGGACTAACTGATGGATTAAAAAAAATTTAATCCATCTACAATAGATTTGAACCAAACGATCCCATGGGGTTTAGTTGATTACAATTCTATTGTGACTTTTTTTTGCTGCAAATTAATTGACCCCCGACCAAACGAGATGACCTGGGAAACATATTAGCAAAGCTGAATAGAAGGGCGTGGATCAGGTCGAACGGGTGGTGTAGTTCTATCACTATTTCGTATTTATGTATTTTTGCGATGGGTCGTGACAAAATGACAACGATATATGATCCCCTTTTGTGTGAGAGGATCTGAACAAATAAATGAGTTGACCATTTCAATCATTTTTTTGGATCACAATACGAGAGTCATCGATGTTCACCATCCGACTAATTCAATATTCGAACACAAATGATAAAAATAAATTTTAATTAAATTGACACAAATAATATTCGAACTCATGTCTTCGTCGAAGCACAACTCTACTAATTTAAATTAATTTCAATCATTTTTTTTTTATCACAGTTTGAAACTCATCGATAATATAGGGTTACTAGTATCCGACTAATCCGGTGTTCGGACATGAACGATAAATGCAAAAATTCATGATTTTAAAAGTTTAAATTTGAGACTATTAGCTCATTCGTCTTTCAATCTTGAGACACAAATTCACTCGTCTGTGCAAATCATTCCAACCATTTTTGTTGGTGGATAAATGGACAGGTGTGTTCGCTTCCTTCCAGCAAAAAGCTTCACCCCCCACCCTGGTACGTGGATAAGGGTAGCCTTGTAAAGATAATGGTGAGGAAAATACAAGGATAGTAGTGCATGATGATGGCATACTACAAGTTCATATATTTTTAGATCAACTCAGTACGTTCAGGCTTAAAATATGTAATCTTCTGTGTAGCTCGAGAGACTTGTTCATTACATTTAAGTTTCCACTTTTTTTTGAAATTTATATCTTGTCTCAACACAATCCGATCAAAGAAATACAACTTGAGTAATCAACACTGCTAAAACATTTTGTTACATTTGGTTGAAGCTAACAATTAAAATAGTGGCATCCCTTTATACCAGAGAAAAAAGAAATACAACTTGACTTATGTAACTCTCCACCCACACACAATAATAAAAAAAAAAACAATCTAACCTCACAAATTAGGCCCTGATAATTCTGAATAAAAAAATAAACTTGATTGATATAAAAAACTGTAGAAGTATATATCTTTTGGTAGAATCCGTTTATATCTTTTGGTAGAATCCGTTTTAATTCCACTTAATTATTTATAATAAAGTTTTCTTTTCTACATAATCAACCTATTTAGATCATTACAATAAAATAAATTTCGCTTTGAGATGCAAGCATTTGAGCTTTAAAATCTGCTAACATTCTTTGCTAGATAGGTTCTCTCTCATATGCAAATAATTATAGTTACAATGAGGCATGTGATTCAAAGTGCCATCAATTTAATCGAGCACGAAATCACTTTTGGAATACTCGGATGCTAGCCGAAAAAAAAAATGGACTGACAACAAACAAAATTTCAATACTTTTAATTAAATTGGTTGGTACATACGGTTAGTAGGTATGTGCCCTGAGTTGAGAGACCGAGAGCTAGTAACCCTGAGTTTGAACCCTGAAGTCCCCAATTTGATCAGAATTTAACCTTAATCGCTCTCGTCGGAACATCATATTAGTCGAATGCTAGTAGATTATCGGTGGGTCTCAGACCGTGACCGAAAAAAAAAATCTTAAATACTTTTTGACACCTCCAAACTGATGACAATATATTTGGGCTAGGCTACTTCTTTTCGGCTCATGACAATTTTGATCTTTTTATTAGTAGACGATCTGCTTTTCCTTACTAGAAGAAGCCATTATGGTTCAGGGCCTTTAGGCTTATAATCTATATGCTAATATCAGTATGTCAACTGAAATACCAGATAACCAAATTTCATACTAGAAAAAGTACACAAATATCAGCCTCTCAAATAAGCAAAAAAACTGCAAAGGTCGCAACAATTTACAGACCTTAAAATAGAAAGAAATTAACAGCTTTCAGTAATGCCAATAACCCAACTGGAGAGTTAACTGTATGTCCACCATTTGCATTCCTATATACAACAAGTGTAGAAAATTATAGGATCAAGCCATGCACAGGCTCAGGCTTATTGGAACGCTCTGTGGATGGAGCTTGAGAAGACTCAGACATATGAACTTTGGCCAAGTCATCCTCCAAATGTTTCTCATGTTCCTGCTCAGCAGCTGCTTTCTCCATAGCTTTAGATCCAACATCACTTGCAGCCTTGGCAACCTTGTTTAAGGCCCCTGTCACCCAGGCTGCACTCGTAAAGATGTATCGATTCTTCATAAGAGCGGACGACGCATTCCCGACCTTCTGTTCGGCAGCAGCAATGGCTGATCTAGCCTTCTCAGAAACCTGAAATTTGTGATCCATTTCTAGCACTTTTTCATTCACTGCAGAAGCACCCATGCTGATCTTCTCGCTGAGCCCAATTTTCTTGTCCAAATCTGAAACCTTTGCTGAGGCTGTGGATGTTAACTGATGCTTCTCATCGAAAGCCTTGGCTTTGTTTAAAGCGTCTTTTCCCAGAACGAAACCCTTCGCGAGCATAGTGCTAACGACATTCTCCGCCTTCTGAACAGCAGATTCTGCACCACTAGCGTTTCCATCTTTTGACTGCATGTTTGATCAAGGAAAAATAAGATGATGCCACAATGTTTTATAACATGGATATATCAAAGAAAGATGCAAGATACCGCGGAATAGAGTTTGGCATTAGGCGGCAGTTGGTATTCAGGGGCATGTGTAATGAGAACAGACAGATCAACTATTGTTGCACCCTGTAAAACAACCAGTTAATAGAACCTAAGCAGCCTTTTTATTTAATTCTAGTGAACAGAAATTTAAGCAGCTAACCTCAAGGAAACAAACAGGAAAAACAATCTGATCGTTTTGTATTTTACATCCCCTCCTCATATGATAGTTTAAATTCATATTCACAAATTAGACAAATAATGTTTAAATTCATATTCACAAATTAGACAAACAATGGCATGATAAAAAGATTCTCCTTCATGATAGTTTACATCTATGCACTTGCTAGGCAAAATAGCTCTGAACTATATCCAACCAACAATAAGTAAGAAAAAGAAGTGCAGCCAACTTAACACTCTACTTAATGCAATGAAAGAAGGCTATGGAAATAAAAATTGTCGTCAAATTTTATGCCACGAATAACCAAAATGTTTCAACCAGAAAAAGTAACTTACGGAAAGGAGCATCGCAGTGTCCGCTCCTTGTGCATCTCTAAAGGTGACGAAAGCAACTTGAGACCATTCATCGCCTCTATAAGAAAGAGTATGAAAAATATAGTATGATAAGAGTCTTTCCACGAAACAGGATAAGCACATAAAATACTGAAAAAAATTAAAGTGCATACCTTAGCAGTTCGACATAGTCTATGTCACCGGAAAAGGAAAAAAATTCCTTAAGATCTTGTTCCGTTGCACTGAGGGACACATTGCTAATTTTGACTGTCCTCACCTACAAAAGAAATTGAACCTCTAATATAAAAAATGATCTGGCAAGATTATATGACACCTAAGTTTGAGAATTAATCAGTTAGATGTAACATCCCTTTAGCCATAACATAATAGCTTACTTGTTCATCACTTCCATAAAAATACAATTTTGTAGAAATGATTAGCATCCCATGTAACTTTCCACTATGAATACCTACCCATTTAAACTTGTAGACACTCAGCATTCCCATACTCTCACATCCAACCACCAACTTAGAAGAGGTGTTCGAGGCTTCTCGTTTCCCCTTATCATTTGTGTTCCCCCAAAATAGTCATACTCATAAACAGGGCAAGTTCCATTAAACATATGCAGCACCCCTCCTCCCTTTCTTAAACACCTCAGTTGTCAATAAACAAGATTTTCAGTAATCACCCCTCAAAAACCAAATACAAAGAAAGGTGCACCCTTGACGAAAATGAGCGGAGGCCCGACATCTTGAACTCATACTATGCGGATTACATCTATTGTATCCGAAAATACCTTTTGGTTCTATGTATTTCCTTTCATGTAGTGCATCTTGTTAGTTATTTTTTTAAGGTGCTAAGTCATATTCTCATGTTCAATAAGCATTATCAAGCTCAATCACAATGCTAAACAAGGCAGCAGGATTCCATAAGATAGCAAAAGTTACATACTAAACCTCAATACACTCAGGGAACAACCATAAACATACTAATCTCCTAATAAGGCCTCTAAAAAACCAATAGATTTAAAGCTGCAGCGTGTAGGATCAAATGGTTCTGCACTCAGAGAAAGCATTTGATTAGCAGAAAAGAGCACCATCATGATCCTACATGGCATCCATTCACACATCCATCCATGCATGCATCCATCCATCAATGTCAAGAAGAACACGAAAGTAACAACATAGCCAAGGAGACACGAACTTTTCACAAAACACAACTTGTTTTAGTAGATGGAACGAATCCAGATTATTACCAAGAGACGAAAGAAAGGAAATTAACCAACTATGGAATGGATTCAAATATCGATCCAAAAAAACATTCACGATTTCTATCCAAAATTTGGAAAGAAAAGATTGATATTGGAAAAAAGAAACAAAAACTAAACGAACAGGAAACAGATATGCTCCAATCTGCAGAAAAGTCCCCATGATTTCATCCTCCAAACCGATGCGAATCAAATTATCACGAAGCGAGGATCAAGAGATGGATTGCACGAACAATAGAATACCAGGAATAGTGGAGATCAGAACGAGAGATGGATTGCTCACCGACATGTCGATGGATGCTGGAAACGGCGGCCGGAGAGACAACGGCGGCGGCGGCGGCGGCGAGGATGACGGCAGCAAAATGGGGATCCAAAGACTTCTCTATGCAACACAAATAAATGGAAGCTGGAAAGGAAGGAAGAGGGGAACTTGGTTTTAAAGGCGGTTTGAGGGAGGGCTCGAAGCAACGGAATAATATGACGGTGACGGCCAGGCGTTAATTTTTGCCATCTCTCTTCTTCTTCCACCACTCGCCGTTTCCACTCCGTTTAGTAGTTCCGTTACCTCGGCTGGGGACGTGGCGACGTGGGCCGCACGCCACTGGACGCCATGGCCTTTTACACGTTCATTCAAAATTAATTAATTATATACATATATATATCTTCTCGTAACATTTACAACCAAAATAATTTTTTTCCAGAGGAAAATATAAAGTGTATTTTTTTTCCAGTGGATGACATCTATGGACCAATCCTACTCGACATCATAACATTCGTCTCAGAAAAAATTTACTTGATATTGTATTATCAAAATTAAAAAAAAAGCTTATTTAAATAATAATAATAATAATAATAATAATAATAATAATAATAATAATAATAATATAATAATAATAATAATAATAATAATAATAATAATTCATCAAACATTAAACATTACAAGTAATCTCTGCAATATTTATGTTTGGGCCTATGACACAATGACCCAAGTGATTGGGAAGAATTCAACTAAAGGCCTATGTTTAAGGCCCAAATGACCAATTCCAACTTGTTTTGGGTCTACGTTTGTCCCATAATACAAAGGCCCAGTTTTAATTTGGGCCTATGTTTAGCCCATGACAAAACAAGGCTTATTGCTGCGACCAGGCCTTGTTTCCAACCAGACGAAGGCGAAGGGACGACGCGACGGCGCCGGAGATCGAGAGGAGCAGACGAAGATGGTGCGGAAGGCGAAGGTTGAGTTCGACGAGGCGCCGCCGGAGATCGACCTGAACAACCCCTATGGCGATCCGGTGGCGATGCTGGACTACAGGGAGCACCTGGTGCGGGAGAAGTGGATCCAGATCGAGAAGGCCAAGATCATCCGCGACCGCCTCCGCTGGTGCTACCGCGTCGAGGGCGTCAACCACCTCCAGAAGTGCCGCCACCTTGTCCAGCAGTACCTCGACGCCACCCGCGGCGTCGGATGGGGCAAGGACTCCCGCCCACCGGAGCTCCACGGACCCAAGAAGGAGTCTGATTAGAGACGCCTTCGCTCCTTGAGGTGAGGAGTCGATCCCTGTAATGTATGTGAAGTCCCCCCAGTATTATTAGCATCTAAATGTGGTCTCTTTACGCTTTTGTCTCTATTAAAAACGGCGTCTTTGTTGGAAATTGGGTTGCTGCGAGAGTTGCTTCTAAAAAATCTCGGCTTTCACCGCTTTACCTGTGACAGATGAATGTTTAGTAGTCGGTTTAATTGAAAGGAACTGTTTGACGGGGTTAAGTGAAAGAAATCTAGAAGGAAAAGAATGCTATAGAAGGTGGATTTACAACATTTTTTGTTCCTATGTATTGTTTCTAGATGTGGCATGTGACCCAATGCGGACTGTTAATTTCAATGATCCATAGTTGTCAGTGAAAACTATTAATACCGTAAATCCTGAAGCTTCTATTGAATTCTGTATTGTGGAAAACATACAGGGCCTTGTTCCTATGATGGATTGCAGCAGGTGTATCCAAATATAGTGTTGTTTTATGTATGATGGATTTCTATATGATAAATAAAGTTTGAACATAGAGAAAAACCAACTTGCTCGGGTTTGAGGACTTCCCTTTGGATTTAGCCATATAAATGTTAGTAATTTGCTTTAGATGACCACATTATCCAAGTAACTCGTCTATGGCAGCGATCATGATTTAAGTTAGTATCAAATAAGCTGTTAAAAGAAGTCTCCCTGTGCTTGGGTTGCTTTAGCGCTAAAACTGTGATTGATTATGACAGAGTTCTGTTTCTTAAAATTTTGTATCCAGGGATCTCAAAAAATAGTTTGCTTTTGTCTTTAATATGTGTTCCCTCCATGTTCTCTTAAAAATTCATATGAAAAATGTATTGTTTCTTTTGAAGAAGTACGTAAATTATATTCTGGCTTGAGACTATTGTTAGCTTTCTTGTACTATGAGATGATATTTTATGTAAATCTATGTGGTCTTTAGATTGTTTAATCAATAGCATTAGTGTCTATCAATCCAAAGGTCATGAGATAGAAACTGTCTGCACTGTTTACATTCATCTACAAGGGATTAGAATTTCACATCGAAGATCTATATGAGATAACATATAGAGCGAATTTTGAAGAGTACCAAAGTTCGGAAGTTCAAAGAAAAATTGATTCTGCTATATTAGAACTATTGATTATTTGGAATATCACTGACGGGCACAAAGAATTTTCCTATTCCCTCTCCAAGAACCTCAAAAAAAAAAAGAAAGAATAGGTGCGACAGCTTGTTGAGTGAGCCAAAGATAGTGGTGCTAAGGAAGTTGGATAAAACCATAGTTGCCATTTGAAAACTTATGATCATAAAAAGAGGTGCATTAATGGAATAGGGAACCAGAACGGAGCCATGTAGTTGAACCCCTTGCTTTGGGATGAAATGCTTCTTATTGTTTCTTGTTGTTTTGAAGCTTTTGCATGAGCAAGAGTTTTCGAGACTATTTTAGCCAATTGGAAACAATTATTCTTGTGTCCAGGTATGGATGAGTGAATTTTTTCAATATTTTTGGCAGCAGCAGGCAAATTGTCATTCTTTCAAGTTATGGGTTCAAGTTTTGCATCTTGAAGCTGGAGTTTTATTCAATTTAGTTATTAAGACAAGTTGTTTACAACAACAACAACAACAACAAAGCCTTATCCCACTAGGTGGGGTCGGCTAATTGTGCTTTCAATTTAGTTATTAAGACAAGCTGTTTATATCAAGTTTATTCAATCTGCACTGGGATTGAGTTCAAGCAAGTTGTGCTACTTGAGCAACATTTGCAAAATTGCATTGGACCCAATGATCCCAAAACATGCTTAGTTTAAGGAGTACAATGCTTTGGCGCAAGAGGCAAACTGGGGTAGCGAGTAGTGTATTGCAACCATCAAACTGGGTATCTACTATTGATAAAAAAAGGGTTACTGTATTAAAGGAACATTTTCTGGAGAAAGAAACATTTTCTACAATACTTTTAACCATGTAATTGTCTGTATTATCTCGTCCATTATATTACATAACATCTTTGAAAGAAATGATGCTAATGCTAGTTTGCATTCCAGGTAATTTGCTGGCAGTAAATCTGTAAGCTGAATCTGTGATGCTATCTGTCGGCAACATTTTCCAGTTTGATATTGTACCATCCTGTCCTTGTAGTTTGGCAAAGGACATTGGATGCACTAATAATGGATGTTATGCAGAAATTCAGTATTTGTTTATGCATTTTATATAAAAGAGGTACATACTATATTGTCCTTGTGAATGTTCCTTCAATTTCTTAGATGTGTTGAATTCTTATATTGTTCTCAACAATTATCAAATGTTGGCATGGTCTGTCTTAAAGATATGTCAACTTTTTATATTGTCCTTGTGAATGTTTGCATGATCTGTCGTTAAAAATGTAGCATTCAAGGATATATGCATGTTGCAGAAATTTGGTAATTGTTTCATTACAAGCGAAGATGGTTCACTTTGACATGAAATAATGCTGCAAATATATTATATTGTACTTGAGCAAGCTTTACTACAACACTGTGCAGAATTCTGAACCTCACCAACTCTATGCAGATGAAAATGGACGGAAGCAAATAAAAGTAGTGGTACTTATTTTCCCCAAATAATTTAGAGGTTTGTTTGTTTTGAAAATAATATATTTTTTTACTTTTTATTGTTTGGTAGCATAAAATAAATTAGTCAACTGGAAAACATTTAACTGAAAAAAACGAGTTAAATTTGAGAAATCGAATTAAATTTTGTATTTTACAAATGAGAAACTAATTTTCTCTTATATAATATGATGTTTTATATTCCCAAGACAATTATCTTATGTTTAAAATTTATATACCAAACAAAAAAATCACTTTAAAAATTTCACTTTTAAAAAAATTGAGCTTAACAAGGGATTCGATCGTATCCAAACATTCTGAAAGAAAATACGAGCAAGGCCCAATCTGAATCCGGTTGTGCCAGCCCAATTGTTCCACTTTTTCATTTTTCTTCTGCTAATAATATTTTCTTAACAATATAATTAAGGATATTATTTTTCAAAAAAGAAAGATATTAATATAACGTTAAAACAATCGAGTATACAAGTCTACTCTTATAATATTATTATTTATGACTATATAGTATATATAATATATAACGCAGTGAAATAACACCCACTTAAGTAATAATTCATCGCAAGGCAAGATCCCTCAAGAACTCTGACTCTTTTCCCATGTACTTATATAATCTTATGAACAAATTCAGATGTGTTGTTGGATATGCACCATAGTTGTTGCGGTAACATATATCAGTTAACAACCAAAATTTATCACAGTTGTTATCAGTCAGAGTCCAGAACTCACAGAATCAAAGATCAAGGATCGTATCTAACACTTTGGACCAACAGGTGCCAAGCTAACAAAAAAAAAAGAACTTACTGATTAACATAATTAAGATATGAGGATAGAATGAAAATTATACTAATTGGTGAATCTGAGGGTTACTCAAATAGCAAGACCTCTGCTTCAAAAATAGCATTGAATCACATTGGTTCATATAGTTTAATCCACCTTTGGTAATTGGGAAGTTGCATGATGTTGTCACCCTTGTTAGCTCGAAGGAAAGATCATGGCTATGATGATTAGACCTGGAGGCACTGATACTCTTCCAAATTACCGTGAAGACCACGCGGATTTACTTGCCAACAATAATCACTTTGGTTCTGATGAAAGTTGACCCATCTGTTCTGTAAGATGCTCCATGTTTTGATTTGCATTCCATCCATCATCAATTCCTTGCCCGTTTTCTTTGAATTGCTGTGTGCCTGAGTCAATCTCCTCTGTCTCAATGGATACAGGGCTTGAAGTAAAAAACTGTTCCCAAAACGAGTCAATGATACCAGGAAGTTTCTCCTCACCATCAAACAAATTAACATCAGTATCAATGGAGAAATCATCTGCCTCGATGGGCACATCTTCCACCGCTAGAACATTTGGACTGATATACAAGTTTTCTGGCTCATTCACCATAAAGTTCTCAACTGGAATATCAACACAATTATCGTCATGCATTATTCCTTGAATCTCAGAAAATTCAGGAAGAATTATACTTGATGGGGATAGAGGAATATCGTCTGGAATAGCAGACGTTCCTCCTATTTCTAGCAATTCATCAGTTATCATATTTGTTGCACCAGTGATGGATCTATCACCAGATTCAGCTGGAGCCGCACAAATCGCTGAAAAACCAGAGCTAGTAGGCTCAAATGGAGCCCCATCACTTGAAGGGACCTCAGAAAGTGTAACGCCAGAATTCCTGGTAGGGGTGCTTTGGAACGGTTCAGATAAGCCTGACAAATTCTCCAACAAACGACCATCAGAATGTCCCAGACCTTCCATCCTGGAAGTTGTATCCATCTTTAGAATCTGCCTTAACATTGCCTTAGCAGCTTCATTGATCAAAGGTTGGTATTTTACTATTTGTCCATCAGGTGTTTCACCATTCAAAGTGACATCTTGTTTGGGTAGTCTCCTCTTTTTGCTTACTCCAGTTATGCGCCTATTGCTATCATTTTGTTGCACAAATTGCGCAAAAAATGCAGGATTCTGCATGGCCTTTGCCAAAAATGACATCATCTGTTGCTGACGCTGTTCCATTCCCTTGAGGCGTTTCCCTAAGGTTTGCAACTGATGATCAGTTGTCTGTTGTTGTTGCCTTAACCTTACGAGCTCTTGCATAAGAACATTCTTATCCCTCTTGAGCCTCTCAATTTCTTCCTCCAAGCCAAATTTACCCACTTCAACATATGGAGTAACTGAGGCACTTTGCGGTGGAGTCTGTTGTGACTGATTATTTGTCTGTGCATGTGAGGGTTTTCGCCTGTTGATTGACTTCAAGAGGTGCTTCTGGCCCCTTAAAAATCCCTCATTTGCAAATTCCCAACGATCTGGATCAACTTTTCTAAAACCCTGTTGAAACATCATAACAAGGTACACATCAAAATCTTTCTAAGGAAGCAGTTCTTCCTTCTAAAAGTAAGGATAGGAAGGGGTCATCAGTTCACTGAGTTGACAAAAGTGCAAGTCTCTATTATATTTGGTTTACAAATATCAGAGAAATGTTGGAACTATTAACATCATGGCCTTTCAAACCTAAGACAGTAATTTTGACATTCTAACTCCACATTAACACCAAAATAAAGTAATATAGCTTGAGGTTTGAAGCATGCACCAAAGAAAAAGTTACTTTAGAGAAACACCATATCCTTTGGCACAAACAGAATCAAGAGTAAGAAAGAACATTAGAAAAAATTGATGCAGAAGGCATAGAGAAGCAAGTAGGTTAGGGGAGACAGAAAAGCAAAAGGATAAAAGAACCAGAATTTGGGCACAGGAAAAATGAACTGTGTTCGGTTTCGATAATACTATCAGTTGACCTAAAACCTATTTTCAGAATTGCAATAAGAGAAATTAATTTCATCTTCTCAAATTAGATACCTACAGAAGACAACACAAGCCTCTTTTCTACAAAAAAGGGAATTTCTGAACTTACGTCACTTATAGAAAAGAACTTGTGACCTTGAGACCTCACATTTAGTCATTCTAGGATATCAGTTTGTTGAACTTGAGGTAGGTTTTTCAGGGCGAGAAGCATTTGTAAAGGATATAACAAAAGCTCAAAACCATGGTCGGAGATGACTATATCAAACAGTTTGCAACCACAAAATTGACCAAAATTGTTGTAGACAAAAGAACACATGAAATAGACAAGAGGAAATCCCTCCTCTTCCCCTCAGTTCGCATTAGCACTATCATTCATCATATTAGGGGAGAAGAAAGAGACCTTAAGGTGGCTGAGCAAGATACATGAATAAACATTGACTACATGTGAAGGAGAACTTGTAATACATGATTAGGCCTTTTATCATGTTTTTTTTCTCAAGAGATTTGGCATAAAGATGATGACAGTCTACAAAGAAGAAAAAAACATGAAGGGCAAGCAAGAAGAGGTGAAGTAGATAACTAACCTAAACACATGAAAATATCAATGGAAAAAAAAGGAATGGGCTCCCTTCATAAAAAGAAAGAAAGAAGAGATAGACTCGAGGAGAGGCTGCAAGGAATGAGTACAGATAGGGAGTCTCGAGAGGGAGGTTCATATATTTTTTTTATTTTTACTTTTTCTGTTCTTTCGAGCGATGTGGAGGAAAGAGAAAGAGATGTGGCAGAAAGCTGTTGACGCTAGCCTAGTTGGAAAAAACGCTTAAAAACTAGTACTAGCCTATCATAGAGACTGTGGAGGGAAGAATAACGAAGATGTCGGATTGTTGGAGTACGAAACAAAAGTTTGGGGACTAAACTGGTCTAGAATGAAAGTTCGAGATCACGGGTGAAATTTATCCTCTAGAAATTACATCTTTTTAGAACTTATTGATGATTACAGAAAATTTTGACAAGTAATAGTAGCACAACCTAGTCATGGTTAGCCTGACATCAGATACAAGGATACTTTTTTCTAAGATATTAACTTGCATCCACCATGTAAATTTTATGCAGTGAGATCAGAAGCAATTCTCGTTACAAATTCTTTATCTCCTATCAGAACATCCTTATTACTAATCTCATATGCATAACTACTTCGTGTTTGCCTTTGTGGAGGTTTCAATTAGCAAACAAAGAAGATGCCACTTAAAGTAACCTTAACTATCATCTATTTCCTAAATTAGTGCTGAACTTAAATCTGTGGAGAGATGTCTAACTGCCGCAATAAGAGATTCCTGAAGATGAAGGCCATGACCATGTGATAATTAAACAGATGTCAGATTAATTACTTTAATCTTCATTGTCATCTCCTTGTTTTGCCTTTTCTCTATAGATAAAGCATTCCATTATCAGGTGATGTCTTATAAGATGAACCAACCACGGAAGAATTAGCGACAAGCAAAGTGACATAAATAACCACAGGCATAATACAGTAACCAACATCACATTCTTGACATCACTACAAACTTTCTAATGTCCAAGTTCACTTAAATTATCCTCGGATAGAACATCACAATCTCATAAATTTCTCATGCTAGCAGAAATGAAATAGCAAATGAAAATTTGGTCTTGATTCTACCCTTGCCCCATGCAATTTCATCTAACGATGTCTTCCTAATTTCCATACAGAAACTACAAAGAGGAAAAATATTTAACTCCTCCGCTACTAATGAAAGCCATTTCAGATTAATTTTGCATTCAGGTGAACTGAATACTTATGGACATTCGTCGGCACTCTTTTCTACCAAAAAATGCATCTTTATGTAAAACAACACGAAAATATCGCATATTCCATAGATCACACGGGAATAAGTCACCATTCAGTAAAAATACCAAAATCTTTGTCAATTAAAATTGGATTAGGCACTATTTAGAGGGTCAAAGAGCTCTGGCGTACATATGTATTAAGCTGGCGGACGAAGCTGGAGAAATTATTGTGCTTGAAGTACTTGGGGAGGAGGTCGCGCGCGAACTCCGGCGTGTTCCACACCACGAAGCTGTTGTTGTTTGGCCCCCAAGACACGACCGCGTCCGTCGCCGGATCGTCCACCATGTCGTACGTCTTGCTGAGGAACGGCGGCGGCGCGCCAGCGCTCAAAGCAGAGTTCACGGACCCGGATGACGNCGAGGGCTCTCGTTCGTTCTTCCACCAGAACGCCGCAAATTAGCAAAAATAAATAAATAATAAAGCAATTAAATTTTATGAAGCATAATAAGGGGGTATTGTTGTAATATTATAATTCCAACTTTTTTAAATAATAAAAGAAAAATTAATCCTTTACTTGTGACTACGGCGTCGGACTTTTAAATATGAAAAAGATATAAATCCACGTGGCGAGCTTAAGATGCTTAGAGTTTTGATCTGACGGTGGATGTGGATGGTCATGATGTGGGCGATTTGGTCGTTGGATCGAGTTGGACTCATGGCGTAAAATTACACTTTTATCCTTCTCGTGTGTTCCCTGGATCTGGTTGGCGGTCTTCGGTGTTTCCTGTTTGGCGTTACATTTGAAACGCCGACCCAGTAAAAGGTGGACCTAAATGGAACGTGAAAATTTTACGCGCCTAAGAAGCGCGGATTTAGGAGGAGGCGCTCCTCGCCTGGGACCCACATAGCAGCAGCGGGTCAGGATTGGAGTTACTAGCAAGATGGGTGCTGAAATGGTTCTTTCTTCTTTCGCACGTGAGACGGTCGCCGTCGCTTCTCTAGAAACGACGTGAAAAGCGCAAATGGGGCGGCACGTGGCAGTGTGCTGTTGGTCACTACCTCATCCTCATAAGGAAAAATATTAAACAAATAAGATATGGGCGCCCCAATTTCCAACACCACCGATGACTTGTACATGTAACTTTTGCTATTGACAATTTTATATTGTAGTGCTCAAATAATAAATGAAAAATTTATGAGTTGGGATAAAAAAGGTGAAATGGAAAATAATATTACAATAAAGGGATGATTATTGGAGTGTTATTAATAATTGGATTATGATTTAATGATTAGTACAAATTAAAAAAAAATATCTATATTTTTTTTTGTGAAAGATCCACCGGTATCCAAGACTATTAGCATCTCACTGATTCGGTGTTCGAATGCACGCGATAAATCAATTATACCCTCACCAAATTGGAGACTCCGGAGCTCGAACTCGAAGCTACTAATATAACTATTCAGATTTCATCCCCAATTATCTCCAAACCTAACTCAGATTTTATCCCCTTATAGATTTAATCTCCTCAAATTTATTTTCTCCAAATATATTTTCATAATTAGGAGATCAAAGATTTAATCTCCTCAGATATTATCTCCCAAGAAAGTTAATCCCATCAGATTTTATTACCTCAAAAGATTTTCCTTAACTAAGAAGGAAACTAATTTAAATTCAAAATTAATTTAAATCTGAAATAAATTCATATTGTCCAACAAACTTGAACTCTTGAGTTATAAAAATCTCCTCCTAGATTTTTTCATTCTTTTTTCCTAGCCGACCCTAGCTTTCTTCTCTCCATGTGCCTTACTCAAGGGATTTCAAGGTAAGACTGAAAAATTCTTCTCCCATTGATAGTTGAACATCTCTTAACCGGGAGAAAATTGTAGGAGACGAATAATTGTAGAGGGATGATAGGAACGCTTGACGAAGATCGGGACAACAAGCGTATGGTCTAACAGGTGTGTATCGTGGCGGGTCATTTGTAGATCTAGGTTTCATATTATTGATCATATCTAGAGTTTCTCCAAATTTTCCATGGTGCCTCGAATATTCATGATTCAAATCGTGTTTTCCTGCAAACTATATGTTATCCATGATTCATGCCCTGAATGTTATTTTAAAACCTAAAGATTATCATCTTCTTTCGACTTAGAACTTTGATGATTTCGTTTTTTGAAATCTTAATATTCATTGATGTATCAGATAGATCGAAATTGGATGTGCATCGGATTTTTCGTGTACCGTCACGGCCGCGATGATCATGTAACGGCCCGTGATGATGAATTTAACGGTCGTGACACCCTGTTCACGACCCGTGATGATCGTCTCATGGTCGTGATACCCATGTCACGACCCGTGAAGATGTGCCCAGACCCAGAATAGCATTCGGCATCTGACCGTTATGGCAATCGCGATTGTGATGTCCGATTTAACGGTCATGACCCGCTGTCACGACCTATAATGCTACTGTCACGGTCGTGACACCCAGTCACGGCCCGTGACCAATATGCGTATCGAGCGTCGGGGTCGCGATCGTGAATTCTCACGATCGTGATGGCCGTACAGATGACTTACGACCCGTGATGTTATATCACGACCCGTAACCA